>ML781194.1:44663-54870 GCA_009831015.1 Picea engelmannii | reverse complement strand
ATGGCCTAAAGCCGACATAATTAAAATAACATTAATAATCTAAATTACAACTAATGGCCTAAAGCCGACATAAATAAAATAGCATTACTAATCTAATATGCCCCAATTAAGGGGTAATGAGCCAATATTAGGGCTTAACACACACTCAACACTCCCCTCTCTCACAGTACAATAATATCTCAACCAACAATAATCAATATCAATACCCAACACTAGTACCACCCTGACCTAGGTCCTCTCGACCTCTATTTATACATTATAGTCCCTCACCGATAGCCTTAGGTCGAAACCTAAGTGTCAAAACCCTAATTACCCAAAACCCTAGGTGTCTAAAACCCTAGGTCAACTTGACCCACCTTTTTAGGGCTTCGCCAACCTGTCTTTCCTCCCTTCTCGCGCGGTGCTCCAAAGCATTCAATGGTGGCTTTCTCTGCTTTCTGAGTTGTCCTCGATTCATCTTCCTTGTTGATCTATCATCCTCAATCTCCCCATCCAACAACTTGCTTTTTTGTACTTCACTTTGGTTCTTATTCTCTTTTGCTTACTTTGACCCAGTGACAGTCACTGTGTCTCCCACGCAATTCGAGTTTGATATTTTCTTCCTCAATATTTGATTCCTTCCATAACCAAGGGCCAACAATCTTTCACAGTAAGTGCATGCACCTTTGGGCCTTTGATTTTTCCCCTGTTGATGAGCTTGGTTTTCTCTTGTGTCAAAGATTCAATAAATTCCTCAAGAGAAGGAATCTTCCAGGTGACTCCAGAAGTGAATTTGACTAAATTGAATGTGGACATGAACATAGATAATTTAGGACCAAGTTTGGAGAGAATGGTGAGAACCATTTGTTTCTCCTCCTTAGATTTACCAACCCCGCAAGCCTTGAGTTGCAACAGTAAATCCTTGAATTTTGTAAAGAAATATTAGATATTGTCGAATATTTTTGGATCCAATGTGAGAAATTCCACCTCCATCATGTCTCCCCTCATATCATCCTATTTTCCAAATATCCCTTCCAAGGTGGTCCATGATTCATTTGGGGTTTTAAATGAAGATATGTGAAAAAGGAGGTCGGGAGAAATAAGACTGCAAATTGTTCTGAATGCTTCATCCATTCGCTTTAAGTACTTGGATTTTTCTATGGATGATGTCAGTTATGTATTTGTATTCAAGGTTAACCTATACAATCCTATGGTTCAAAGATGAGTCATTATTATCTCCTTCCATGCAAATTAATTGTAAGGTGTAGGAACGAATTCTTTTGGGAAATCCATCTTTTCGTTGTCTTCAATCTTTTGTACCTGCAAAAATTTTGGTGTAGCTTTTGCTTAGAAGTATGTCAGCTCTGATACCATGTAAATGTGTTGAATATTCACATAATAGATCTATCTAGAAAATACTACACACATTTGCAGAGAGAAATTAAGAAAGAAGAAGAGAGAAAGAATCGAAGAATTTTCATTAACTGTAATGAATAATGAATAATTTACACATGATATACTCTGTATAACTCAATCAATTCACACTTGAGGAGAACCAATGTGCCATAGTGGTGTCATATAGTGATATCGACACACACCGGTAGTTATGGGAGTTAACTTCCACCTAGTATAGTCTCTCAGGAAGTTACAGGAGTGAACTGCCACCTAGTTGAGTTAACTAGTCAACCAATATTTAGTTAACTAACTGAAACAGAGTGTAGTGAAGAGTAGATCAAGGAATCAAGGGTAATGTGCCAATATGGTGATGAAACCAAGGCTAATGTGAATTAGTATGGTGATGATCCCAATTTTTCATGGTGACAAAACCAATGCAACATCTAAACTCAACTCAACTAGTCAAACTGAAGTGTCAACTGAAGAGAATATTCTCCAGGTGGAATATTCTCTCCTAAAATATAGGAGAATGGATAATGACTAATAATGAATAATAAAAAAGAAAAAACCTTAGGAAAAAGAAATCTTAAGTGTGTGTGAAGTAACTCCAACACTCCTAAGTTCAAGAATTTAGTATTACCATTAATTATTAGGGTGGGTGAAATGGTGATGATAGCTGGACATGTTTAAAAAATTTATTAATGGTTAATGAGGGGATTTTTCCCCCTAAGGGACACACAATCCTCTTGGCCACCTGGACAAGTATGAAAACCAACAAAATTCCATTGAAACGATTATCATATCGGTTGAAACACCGCCAACCGTACTATGCAACATTTCCAAATAGAGAAACATCATAAGTTATGATTGTCAAAATTTAGTACGCATTTTGGTTTTTCAATGCGTTTAAGGTACTAGTACAATACCTAGGGGGCAATTTCCTGCAACATGGATTGAATCCCATGGATCCTTACCCCCACATATTTGGATCACCTAGTTGAGGTCTGAGGTGTTCGGACTTGGATAGAACTACCTTGTCGTCAATTTCTCACAACCCTTTTGTGATTTCTATAAATGTCAATATGTCCTTTAATGAATTTATATTATTTTTAGGACTGCATATTTTTGGCTAATTTCCTCCTAGTTTTGTTTATGTGGAAAATACTTCATCTATTCTAATCATTTATGTGGCTAATACAATCAAGCATCAACCCTAATTCTACCAAAATTATGGCCTCATTCATCATTTTGTTGTCTTGTTTCCTAGTAGATTGGTGGGTCTACAAAACTAAATTTATCACATATATAATCCCCTTTTATTGAAGGAGTTTTATGTCTATATATATTTGATACAAACCCCCACCACTCACATGGGTTCACGCAACCTCCTAGTCTAAGGATAGTTTACACTAAGGAGTCGAATCAGCTCTCGGGCCCTTCCTGAGCCCTCAAAATTATTTACCACGGGCCTTTACCCTTTCCCTTGTGCATAAAATCAAGTTTGCGAGGGTATTAATGCTCCTACAGAGTCTTCCATGTGGCCTCAGAACAAAACCATGGGCTAGCTTTCAATAGGTGACAAAATTCAGGACTTTGTAGCTCCGGGATTAAGGAGTTCCAACAACAACACTCAATGTTTCTCCCAAATGTCGAACTCACGGATAGCCAAATAAAGGAATGGATCCACAGTCCTCATCACATGTTGTGAATATACGGTACATAGGGGTTTCATGACTCTGGGATTTGGGAGTTCTAAGAGGTTAACACACACAACTGCCCAGATCATCGAACTCTGTAGTGGCGAGGAGTCACTATCTGTGATCCACGTTTCCTTACAATTAGACGGCCTAGATCTGCTCCAGGATTCAGGGGTCTCCACAATACCCCACTCCAAAATCATTGAACTTTGAATTGGCGAAGGTTGGATCTATTATCCATGTGTCCCTCTCAACTGACGGTCAAGATCTACTTCGATCATCAGGCCTTCGGGATTTCTCGACTCAAAAATATTTACACCTATGTTTCCCAAGACTACCAAACTTATGAAACATCAGAAATATGTTGACATGTGGCTCTAACACCAATGCCCAAGATCCACTCTGGCCTTCAATGTTTCAGGAAACTTGCACGCTCCTACAACCACACTTCGATTTCTCTGGACAGCCAAACTTTCGAATAATTATTGATCTATGAACACGTGTCCCTCGACCACTAATGGTCTAGATCAATTTTGGACTTTGAAAATTCAAGAAATATGTCTCCTTTATACCCAACTCACATAAATCGTTGAAGTCGCGAAGTCTGAAGGACTTCAAGGGTTAAAACTGACACTTCTTCTTCATATCCAACGGTCGTGAAATACTTTGGTTCCTCTTGAATGGATTCCCTCCATTTGTCCTCCAAACAAAGTGAATCCTTCCTCCAAGGAATTTTTCCTGCTATTCCTCCTATGTTTTACCACTTTAAGTGATTCAAACCTCTGGCACACTCCTTGAGATACTCTTTGAAAACTTAAGGATTGAATATTTTTGGAAAATACTCCTATGCACTCCTTGTGCTCATCCTCCTTGAGAATATTTAAACACTTGAATAAGTGTTGCCCATGTGCACACCTTGCACACATCTCCTCAAGAGTTTATAGTCCACTAAGTATGTGTGCACTCCTTTCACTCACTTCTTTGAATTTTCACACTATCGCTCCTGAGAAAATGAGTCTAAATATGACTCTGCCTTCACACTGCTTCTGTTGCACTATGCACTACTTGCACCAGGGTTTTCAGAAGAGAAAAAATTGAAGCTTGAAGAACATCAAAGCTTCATTCATTCAACCATGAAATACACATAGGCATATAAAACATAGGAAAAACATAGATAACATAGCATTACCCGAATTAACTCAGACATAAGAAAACTCAGACATTTGAAGCAAACCTCCTCTATTATATTCCTTTAGCAAAACATTTACAAAGTGTTCTTGCAGTTCTCAACTCCTCTTCTTCAGCAAGATAAAAAATAAACTCCAACAAAATAACAAATAAACTTCAACAACCTCTTTTGGGCATAAATTACATACATTTATACATGGAGGGGCTTCTCAAGCCTTCCTTCTGAATACTCTAGTGCTTTCACATCATAATTAAAGCATTCTACCACTAAGGCTTATTACAATAAATGGATAATTAAAACCCATATATGAGTTGATGCTTGATATATGTACAATCCTATAGCTAATTAAGGCAATTACAATCTCATGCGATCTCACACAATGGCTCAAGCCTCAAAACATTAAAGGGTCTTTAATTTCAATACTTTCAAAATAGTAAAATGACACACTTTCCTTGGGATCCAAAATAGTTTGAATGCATGTTGGATGTTGATTTTTCCTCCACTTGGCTTCATTGAATGTTGATGGTGATGTTCCTGCATCAATATGCATGGGGTTTCTTGTAACATCCCCAGCGTCCAACTGGGCTATGCCACGTAAAAAAAATTGAATTGTATGCAAATTAAATCATATACACACAAAACGCTTATGGAACTTTATATATATAACTTAAAACAGAAAAATACATTATGTAATGCACATATTCATACAGAGATAACAATAAACATATACAATATGTAGCATAGACAGGAAATGCCCATGAATATAACACATAAATAATAATGCAACATATAAATTAACAAACAATTGACACTTATCTTGGTAAGAATATCACCAACTGCGTGCAGAACTTCCACAAACCTCCTAGCCTTAGACCACACTGCTCATCACTCTCATCAGTGGGTCACCCCTGAGTTGGGACTAAACTCCACCTGGGTAAAGGGGTTCCTAACTAGGCTGATGTATCTGAGATAATAAGAAAGATTATGTCACAAGTGCCAACTCAAACTAACATCCTACAGTCCCTCATTCCCCACATGCATGTCCCACCCCAGAAAGTGTGCCCCTTCTATTCTCAACATTCCCTCGGCTACCCCACTTCCCTTCCCTTCTAGGGCTTCAGCAACATGCCAGACAGGAAGTCTCAGAGACTTGTAGTTACAGTTTAGCACCTTCAAGAAATCAATTCCCATCAATTCTCTCACTCAGAGATAAATTGCTCACGGGCCTAACAAATCTCCTCATAAATATCCCACGGGCCTAACAACCCATTTCTTTAGTCCACTTCCCAAGCTAACCAAGTACAGGTATAGGTACGAGTATTGTATTGGTTAAGGTACAAATACATGTATAATAAGATACGGAGGACAACTCAATGAGTGTGTGAATGATGATGAAATGATTGGAAAATGAACTAATTCCAAGCTATATGTATGCATGTTCCCAACTTGAAACTTGTCATGTTGGGAGGTACTTTGGCCCACTTGTCCCCATTTTTAGAACATAGGATAAAATAATTTTCCATACTTTATACTTTAAGGAATAGTAATATAATATTCCTTTTTATCTTAATCTCCCTAGCTTAGTCCTTTTCCTTAAATTTTATCCCCCCCTTTCCCTAACTAGTGGAGTTTAGTCCCCCATACTCTTTTTTTGTGGTCGGTCTACATGTACTGATGTATTTTATATTAATGATAAGACATATACAAAAATAGGCTCAATGGCCTTTAACATCTAGGCTCTCTAGCCTAATAATCACATAATCCTTCTGGCTTATAATAAACTAGCTCACCTGCCTATAACACTCAACATATACAAAAAGTCTCCCTGGCCTCAAAATCGCATGCACTTAAGTTTGTTTCACGCAATATCTTGGAATGTGCACACTTCATCATTTTATTGTGCAGTACATGTGTGCAGTATACCATGGAAGGTGCATACAAAAATGATATCAAATAGCTAACCAACTTAAGTACATTTTCATTTACATTTACAATTGGGTTCAACCTAGGGGTATTACAATCCCCTCCCCGTATTTATGCACTTTCCTCAGTGCATTATGTACACATATCAACAAGATTTCCAAAATCTTCAAAAAGATTTGGGTTTTATGCCTTCATTGCTTCCTCATGCTACCAAGTAGCGTCCTCATGACCGTACCAAGTCCATTGGACCTTTACAATCCCTATGGCTCAATTCTAGAGATGTTTGATTTTCTACTCCATAATGTGTACCGAATGTACTTGGAAAGTGTTTTCTTTCTCCACCTGAATCACATTCCAACCAATAACATCATTAGCATCAAGTATATATTTCTTGAGCAATGATACATGGAATACATTATGAAAATACATAGATGCAGGAAATGCAATCATATAAGCTATTGGACCAATCCTCTCTAGGATTTCAAACGACCCACAATAGCGAGCTGCCAACTTTGAACAATTTCCCAACTTCAGGGAACTTTTGTTGGCCTTCACTTTCAAGAATACATGGTCCCCCACTTTAAGTTCCCTGTGAGTTCTGCCCTTATCAGCATAGATTTTCTTCTTGTGTTGGGAAACCTTTAAATTTTGTTTCATTTTCAACATTTTCTCCTCCATTTCCCTGAGTAAATCTAGCTCAACTACTGCTATATCTATTGGGTTGTCCCATCTTACTGGTGTGTTGCACTTTCTGCCATAAATTTCCTCAAATGGGCTCATCTTTAGAGATGTTTGATACCCATTGTTATAAGAAAACTCTACTAAGTGTAGGTAGTCTTCCCATTTTGATGGTTTATCCATCACATACATCATCAAAATATACTCAATCACTTGATTCACCCTCTTTTTTTTGTCCATCTGACTCTGGATGATAAGTTGTGCTAAAATTCAAATTTGTTCCAAATCCCTTAAATAATCCCTTCCAAAAATTTGAGGTAAATTTTGGATCTCTGTCAGACACAATTGTCTTAGGTATACCATGTAATCGACCAATTTCTCTCATATAAACATCAACAATGTTGGCTGCCTTGTGAGTGAGCTTATTTGGAATAAAATAGGCAGCTTTAGTAAGATTATCCACCACTACCATGATAGAATCATGTTGCTTGTTTGTTCTTAGCATTTTTGTGATGAAATCCATTGTTACAACTTCCCATTTCCACTCAAGAATGGGTAATGGTTGTAGCAAACCAACTGGGTGTCTATGCTCAACCTTTACCTTTTTACATTCCAAACATTTGGCAATAAAATCAACAACTTCTTCCTTCATGACTGGCCAATAATAATGGCTCTTGACAACTGCAATAGTTTTCTGATAACCTAGGTGCCCAACATAAGGTACATTATGCATTTCTCTCACTATCATATTTTTCAATTCATGGGAATTTGGTACATAAATTATGCCCCTGTATATGAGAATTTCATCATTTTCTAGATTATAGTCTTCAATTTTCTACTGCAAATTACCTTGTTGTAATTTTTCCACTAATTCCTTGTATTGCAAATCCAATTTTGTAGCCTCCAAAATTCTGGATTTCAAATCTGATTGGTACATGCTAATGCTTATAGCATGCAACTCATGCTCTCTTCTGTTGAGTGCATCAACCACTTTGTTCTCTTTCCCCTTGATATGCTTTATATCAAACTCATATTCACTGAGAAATTATAACCATATGTTGTGCCTAGAATTTAGAGTTGGTTGATCAAATAAATATTTCATACCATTATGGTATGTCCTCAGCTCAAACCTTTTCCCCATCAGGTAGTGTCTGCATTTCCTCAAGGCATGCACTATGGCTACCAAATCCAAATAATGAGTGGCATAGTGTCTTTCATGCTCCTTCAACTTCCTTGATTCATAACACACAACAAACCCATTTTGACTGAGGAATCCACCAAGTCCTTCTTTACACGCATTTATGCATACAATGAAGTCTTCATTTGGATCTACAATCCTTGAAACTGGAGCACTAGTTAATAATTTCTTCGAGTGTTGGAAACTCTTTTCACAATCCAATTTCCACTGAAACTTCACACCCTTCTTTTGCAAGGAAGTGATTGGGTGTGAAATCTTTGAGAATCCTTCAATAAACCTCCTATAGTAGCCTGCAAGGCTCATGAATGATCTGACCTCTGTCACATTCTTTGGCACTGACCATCCTCTAATGGCTTCTATCTTCTCAGGATCCACTGCTATCCCATCCTCTGAAATGATATGCCAAATACTGAATTTACTTCTAATAAAATGAGCACTTGTTCAATTTGGCATACAACTGATGCTCCCTTAATACTTGTAATACCATCCTCAAGTGTTGTTCATGCTCTTCCTCTGAATTAGAATATATAATAATGTCATCTAAAAACACAATGACAAACTTATCTAAGTATTCTCTAAAAATACCATTAATTAAACACATGAAGACAGATGGTGCATTTGATAATCCAAAAGACAACACTGTGAACTCATAATGACCATACCGTGTTCTGAACGCAGTCTTGTTGATGTCTTCTTCTCTAATTATTACTTGATGATAACCGTACCTAAGGTCAATCTTGGATAATATTTTTGCATCTTTCAATTGATCAAAGAGGTCATCAATCCTTGGCAAAGGATACTTATTCTTCACAGTTACCTTGTTCAACTACCTAAATTCAATGCAAAGTCTCAATGTCCCATCCTTTTTCTCCACAAATAAAACTGGGACACCCCAAGGTGATACACTTGGGCGTATATAAAACTTCTTCAAGAGCTCTTCAAGTTGCATTTGCAACTCCTTGAATTCTTGTGTATTCATCCTATATGGAGTCTTGGATACTGGAGCTGCTCCAGGCATCAAATTTATGGAGAAATCAATGTCTCTTTTTGGGGGTAATATTGATATTTCCTTAAACACATCTTCAAACTCTTTTAGGACTACATAATATTCAATATTTGACACCTTATCTTTAGGTGTCGATTCCATATGTGCTGCAAATATTTGACACCCTTTTCTGTAACATTTCTTCAACTGCAATGATGAAATTTCTTTGATGGTTACTGCCCTAGGAATTTCGTGCATTGTCCTTAGGTTCCCTTCCTCATCCAAGCAAGTCAATTCCTTGTTATGACAGTCTAGGATAGCATGATTTTGGTGCAACCAATCCATTCCAATTAGACAGTCATAGGAACCTAAAGGCAAGATGTTCAAATCTTCCTTGGTGTTCAGTCCATTCATATCCATAAGACATGACTTAACCATCTCATTGACTTTTCTTTTGGCTCTGGTATCTAGCTGAACCAACCAATATTTTCCATGCTTAATTCTTGAGAAATGCAAACTGTCCACCATCTTAGGATCTATATAACTATGACTAGCTCTTGAATCAATTAAAATAACAATGGTTTGGTTGTTGATCATACCTTCCACTTCAATCATATGTGGATGATACTCTGTTTGTTTGTTGTCTAGGGCTGCATAGATCCTTGGTACATTTCTTACCATGTCCTCCATTGTTTCAACTTGTTGTACATTGTGAACAATCCTCACTTTTTCACCTTTGTGAGGACAATATTTGAACATATGATCTCCTTTACAACCCCAACATTGAATAGGTGGTTTTCTTAGCCTTTTCCCCCTGTCTCAATAGTTCTGGGTTCTCTAGAAATTGGTTGTCCCTGAGGATTATTTCTTAAGAATGGTGGCTTAGTATCCTTCTTCCTCTGATCCAAATTGAGTTTCGTTTTGTCTTCCCAAGGTTTTTGGAAAGTTAGCCTTGGTTTTTGTTGATCATGTAGGCATTTATATCTCCTTTTGGTCTCCTCCAATGTCTTGGGATCATCATATTGTATTTTTTCACTGATAAATGATGAAAATCCACTCAAATACCTTTGAATCTTAACTTTCTCATCCTTGATGAAAGAAACATACTTCAGAAGTTCTATAAACCTTATTTCATATTCATCTATGGTCATACTCCCAATTTT
>ML781194.1:32670-44563 GCA_009831015.1 Picea engelmannii | reverse complement strand
ATTAGTATGGTGATGATCCCAATTTTTCATGGTGACAAAACCAATGCAACATCTAAACTCAACTCAACTAGTCAAACTGAAGTGTCAACTGAAGAGAATATTCTCCAGGTGGAATATTCTCTCCTAAAATATAGGAGAATGGATAATGACTAATAATGAATAATAAAAAAGAAAAAACCTTAGGAAAAAGAAATCTTAAGTGTGTGTGAAGTAACTCCAACACTCCTAAGTTCAAGAATTTAGTATTACCATTAATTATTAGGGTGGGTGAAATGGTGATGATAGCTGGACATGTTTAAAAAATTTATTAATGGTTAATGAGGGGATTTTTCCCCCTAAGGGACACACAATCCTCTTGGCCACCTGGACAAGTATGAAAACCAACAAAATTCCATTGAAACGATTATCATATCGGTTGAAACACCGCCAACCGTACTATGCAACATTTCCAAATAGAGAAACATCATAAGTTATGATTGTCAAAATTTAGTACGCATTTTGGTTTTTCAATGCGTTTAAGGTACTAGTACAATACCTAGGGGGCAATTTCCTGCAACATGGATTGAATCCCATGGATCCTTACCCCCACATATTTGGATCACCTAGTTGAGGTCTGAGGTGTTCGGACTTGGATAGAACTACCTTGTCGTCAATTTCTCACAACCCTTTTGTGATTTCTATAAATGTCAATATGTCCTTTAATGAATTTATATTATTTTTAGGACTGCATATTTTTGGCTAATTTCCTCCTAGTTTTGTTTATGTGGAAAATACTTCATCTATTCTAATCATTTATGTGGCTAATACAATCAAGCATCAACCCTAATTCTACCAAAATTATGGCCTCATTCATCATTTTGTTGTCTTGTTTCCTAGTAGATTGGTGGGTCTACAAAACTAAATTTATCACATATATAATCCCCTTTTATTGAAGGAGTTTTATGTCTATATATATTTGATACAAACCCCCACCACTCACATGGGTTCACGCAACCTCCTAGTCTAAGGATAGTTTACACTAAGGAGTCGAATCAGCTCTCGGGCCCTTCCTGAGCCCTCAAAATTATTTACCACGGGCCTTTACCCTTTCCCTTGTGCATAAAATCAAGTTTGCGAGGGTATTAATGCTCCTACAGAGTCTTCCATGTGGCCTCAGAACAAAACCATGGGCTAGCTTTCAATAGGTGACAAAATTCAGGACTTTGTAGCTCCGGGATTAAGGAGTTCCAACAACAACACTCAATGTTTCTCCCAAATGTCGAACTCACGGATAGCCAAATAAAGGAATGGATCCACAGTCCTCATCACATGTTGTGAATATACGGTACATAGGGGTTTCATGACTCTGGGATTTGGGAGTTCTAAGAGGTTAACACACACAACTGCCCAGATCATCGAACTCTGTAGTGGCGAGGAGTCACTATCTGTGATCCACGTTTCCTTACAATTAGACGGCCTAGATCTGCTCCAGGATTCAGGGGTCTCCACAATACCCCACTCCAAAATCATTGAACTTTGAATTGGCGAAGGTTGGATCTATTATCCATGTGTCCCTCTCAACTGACGGTCAAGATCTACTTCGATCATCAGGCCTTCGGGATTTCTCGACTCAAAAATATTTACACCTATGTTTCCCAAGACTACCAAACTTATGAAACATCAGAAATATGTTGACATGTGGCTCTAACACCAATGCCCAAGATCCACTCTGGCCTTCAATGTTTCAGGAAACTTGCACGCTCCTACAACCACACTTCGATTTCTCTGGACAGCCAAACTTTCGAATAATTATTGATCTATGAACACGTGTCCCTCGACCACTAATGGTCTAGATCAATTTTGGACTTTGAAAATTCAAGAAATATGTCTCCTTTATACCCAACTCACATAAATCGTTGAAGTCGCGAAGTCTGAAGGACTTCAAGGGTTAAAACTGACACTTCTTCTTCATATCCAACGGTCGTGAAATACTTTGGTTCCTCTTGAATGGATTCCCTCCATTTGTCCTCCAAACAAAGTGAATCCTTCCTCCAAGGAATTTTTCCTGCTATTCCTCCTATGTTTTACCACTTTAAGTGATTCAAACCTCTGGCACACTCCTTGAGATACTCTTTGAAAACTTAAGGATTGAATATTTTTGGAAAATACTCCTATGCACTCCTTGTGCTCATCCTCCTTGAGAATATTTAAACACTTGAATAAGTGTTGCCCATGTGCACACCTTGCACACATCTCCTCAAGAGTTTATAGTCCACTAAGTATGTGTGCACTCCTTTCACTCACTTCTTTGAATTTTCACACTATCGCTCCTGAGAAAATGAGTCTAAATATGACTCTGCCTTCACACTGCTTCTGTTGCACTATGCACTACTTGCACCAGGGTTTTCAGAAGAGAAAAAATTGAAGCTTGAAGAACATCAAAGCTTCATTCATTCAACCATGAAATACACATAGGCATATAAAACATAGGAAAAACATAGATAACATAGCATTACCCGAATTAACTCAGACATAAGAAAACTCAGACATTTGAAGCAAACCTCCTCTATTATATTCCTTTAGCAAAACATTTACAAAGTGTTCTTGCAGTTCTCAACTCCTCTTCTTCAGCAAGATAAAAAATAAACTCCAACAAAATAACAAATAAACTTCAACAACCTCTTTTGGGCATAAATTACATACATTTATACATGGAGGGGCTTCTCAAGCCTTCCTTCTGAATACTCTAGTGCTTTCACATCATAATTAAAGCATTCTACCACTAAGGCTTATTACAATAAATGGATAATTAAAACCCATATATGAGTTGATGCTTGATATATGTACAATCCTATAGCTAATTAAGGCAATTACAATCTCATGCGATCTCACACAATGGCTCAAGCCTCAAAACATTAAAGGGTCTTTAATTTCAATACTTTCAAAATAGTAAAATGACACACTTTCCTTGGGATCCAAAATAGTTTGAATGCATGTTGGATGTTGATTTTTCCTCCACTTGGCTTCATTGAATGTTGATGGTGATGTTCCTGCATCAATATGCATGGGGTTTCTTGTAACATCCCCAGCGTCCAACTGGGCTATGCCACGTAAAAAAAATTGAATTGTATGCAAATTAAATCATATACACACAAAACGCTTATGGAACTTTATATATATAACTTAAAACAGAAAAATACATTATGTAATGCACATATTCATACAGAGATAACAATAAACATATACAATATGTAGCATAGACAGGAAATGCCCATGAATATAACACATAAATAATAATGCAACATATAAATTAACAAACAATTGACACTTATCTTGGTAAGAATATCACCAACTGCGTGCAGAACTTCCACAAACCTCCTAGCCTTAGACCACACTGCTCATCACTCTCATCAGTGGGTCACCCCTGAGTTGGGACTAAACTCCACCTGGGTAAAGGGGTTCCTAACTAGGCTGATGTATCTGAGATAATAAGAAAGATTATGTCACAAGTGCCAACTCAAACTAACATCCTACAGTCCCTCATTCCCCACATGCATGTCCCACCCCAGAAAGTGTGCCCCTTCTATTCTCAACATTCCCTCGGCTACCCCACTTCCCTTCCCTTCTAGGGCTTCAGCAACATGCCAGACAGGAAGTCTCAGAGACTTGTAGTTACAGTTTAGCACCTTCAAGAAATCAATTCCCATCAATTCTCTCACTCAGAGATAAATTGCTCACGGGCCTAACAAATCTCCTCATAAATATCCCACGGGCCTAACAACCCATTTCTTTAGTCCACTTCCCAAGCTAACCAAGTACAGGTATAGGTACGAGTATTGTATTGGTTAAGGTACAAATACATGTATAATAAGATACGGAGGACAACTCAATGAGTGTGTGAATGATGATGAAATGATTGGAAAATGAACTAATTCCAAGCTATATGTATGCATGTTCCCAACTTGAAACTTGTCATGTTGGGAGGTACTTTGGCCCACTTGTCCCCATTTTTAGAACATAGGATAAAATAATTTTCCATACTTTATACTTTAAGGAATAGTAATATAATATTCCTTTTTATCTTAATCTCCCTAGCTTAGTCCTTTTCCTTAAATTTTATCCCCCCCTTTCCCTAACTAGTGGAGTTTAGTCCCCCATACTCTTTTTTTGTGGTCGGTCTACATGTACTGATGTATTTTATATTAATGATAAGACATATACAAAAATAGGCTCAATGGCCTTTAACATCTAGGCTCTCTAGCCTAATAATCACATAATCCTTCTGGCTTATAATAAACTAGCTCACCTGCCTATAACACTCAACATATACAAAAAGTCTCCCTGGCCTCAAAATCGCATGCACTTAAGTTTGTTTCACGCAATATCTTGGAATGTGCACACTTCATCATTTTATTGTGCAGTACATGTGTGCAGTATACCATGGAAGGTGCATACAAAAATGATATCAAATAGCTAACCAACTTAAGTACATTTTCATTTACATTTACAATTGGGTTCAACCTAGGGGTATTACAATCCCCTCCCCGTATTTATGCACTTTCCTCAGTGCATTATGTACACATATCAACAAGATTTCCAAAATCTTCAAAAAGATTTGGGTTTTATGCCTTCATTGCTTCCTCATGCTACCAAGTAGCGTCCTCATGACCGTACCAAGTCCATTGGACCTTTACAATCCCTATGGCTCAATTCTAGAGATGTTTGATTTTCTACTCCATAATGTGTACCGAATGTACTTGGAAAGTGTTTTCTTTCTCCACCTGAATCACATTCCAACCAATAACATCATTAGCATCAAGTATATATTTCTTGAGCAATGATACATGGAATACATTATGAAAATACATAGATGCAGGAAATGCAATCATATAAGCTATTGGACCAATCCTCTCTAGGATTTCAAACGACCCACAATAGCGAGCTGCCAACTTTGAACAATTTCCCAACTTCAGGGAACTTTTGTTGGCCTTCACTTTCAAGAATACATGGTCCCCCACTTTAAGTTCCCTGTGAGTTCTGCCCTTATCAGCATAGATTTTCTTCTTGTGTTGGGAAACCTTTAAATTTTGTTTCATTTTCAACATTTTCTCCTCCATTTCCCTGAGTAAATCTAGCTCAACTACTGCTATATCTATTGGGTTGTCCCATCTTACTGGTGTGTTGCACTTTCTGCCATAAATTTCCTCAAATGGGCTCATCTTTAGAGATGTTTGATACCCATTGTTATAAGAAAACTCTACTAAGTGTAGGTAGTCTTCCCATTTTGATGGTTTATCCATCACATACATCATCAAAATATACTCAATCACTTGATTCACCCTCTTTTTTTTGTCCATCTGACTCTGGATGATAAGTTGTGCTAAAATTCAAATTTGTTCCAAATCCCTTAAATAATCCCTTCCAAAAATTTGAGGTAAATTTTGGATCTCTGTCAGACACAATTGTCTTAGGTATACCATGTAATCGACCAATTTCTCTCATATAAACATCAACAATGTTGGCTGCCTTGTGAGTGAGCTTATTTGGAATAAAATAGGCAGCTTTAGTAAGATTATCCACCACTACCATGATAGAATCATGTTGCTTGTTTGTTCTTAGCATTTTTGTGATGAAATCCATTGTTACAACTTCCCATTTCCACTCAAGAATGGGTAATGGTTGTAGCAAACCAACTGGGTGTCTATGCTCAACCTTTACCTTTTTACATTCCAAACATTTGGCAATAAAATCAACAACTTCTTCCTTCATGACTGGCCAATAATAATGGCTCTTGACAACTGCAATAGTTTTCTGATAACCTAGGTGCCCAACATAAGGTACATTATGCATTTCTCTCACTATCATATTTTTCAATTCATGGGAATTTGGTACATAAATTATGCCCCTGTATATGAGAATTTCATCATTTTCTAGATTATAGTCTTCAATTTTCTACTGCAAATTACCTTGTTGTAATTTTTCCACTAATTCCTTGTATTGCAAATCCAATTTTGTAGCCTCCAAAATTCTGGATTTCAAATCTGATTGGTACATGCTAATGCTTATAGCATGCAACTCATGCTCTCTTCTGTTGAGTGCATCAACCACTTTGTTCTCTTTCCCCTTGATATGCTTTATATCAAACTCATATTCACTGAGAAATTATAACCATATGTTGTGCCTAGAATTTAGAGTTGGTTGATCAAATAAATATTTCATACCATTATGGTATGTCCTCAGCTCAAACCTTTTCCCCATCAGGTAGTGTCTGCATTTCCTCAAGGCATGCACTATGGCTACCAAATCCAAATAATGAGTGGCATAGTGTCTTTCATGCTCCTTCAACTTCCTTGATTCATAACACACAACAAACCCATTTTGACTGAGGAATCCACCAAGTCCTTCTTTACACGCATTTATGCATACAATGAAGTCTTCATTTGGATCTACAATCCTTGAAACTGGAGCACTAGTTAATAATTTCTTCGAGTGTTGGAAACTCTTTTCACAATCCAATTTCCACTGAAACTTCACACCCTTCTTTTGCAAGGAAGTGATTGGGTGTGAAATCTTTGAGAATCCTTCAATAAACCTCCTATAGTAGCCTGCAAGGCTCATGAATGATCTGACCTCTGTCACATTCTTTGGCACTGACCATCCTCTAATGGCTTCTATCTTCTCAGGATCCACTGCTATCCCATCCTCTGAAATGATATGCCAAATACTGAATTTACTTCTAATAAAATGAGCACTTGTTCAATTTGGCATACAACTGATGCTCCCTTAATACTTGTAATACCATCCTCAAGTGTTGTTCATGCTCTTCCTCTGAATTAGAATATATAATAATGTCATCTAAAAACACAATGACAAACTTATCTAAGTATTCTCTAAAAATACCATTAATTAAACACATGAAGACAGATGGTGCATTTGATAATCCAAAAGACAACACTGTGAACTCATAATGACCATACCGTGTTCTGAACGCAGTCTTGTTGATGTCTTCTTCTCTAATTATTACTTGATGATAACCGTACCTAAGGTCAATCTTGGATAATATTTTTGCATCTTTCAATTGATCAAAGAGGTCATCAATCCTTGGCAAAGGATACTTATTCTTCACAGTTACCTTGTTCAACTACCTAAATTCAATGCAAAGTCTCAATGTCCCATCCTTTTTCTCCACAAATAAAACTGGGACACCCCAAGGTGATACACTTGGGCGTATATAAAACTTCTTCAAGAGCTCTTCAAGTTGCATTTGCAACTCCTTGAATTCTTGTGTATTCATCCTATATGGAGTCTTGGATACTGGAGCTGCTCCAGGCATCAAATTTATGGAGAAATCAATGTCTCTTTTTGGGGGTAATATTGATATTTCCTTAAACACATCTTCAAACTCTTTTAGGACTACATAATATTCAATATTTGACACCTTATCTTTAGGTGTCGATTCCATATGTGCTGCAAATATTTGACACCCTTTTCTGTAACATTTCTTCAACTGCAATGATGAAATTTCTTTGATGGTTACTGCCCTAGGAATTTCGTGCATTGTCCTTAGGTTCCCTTCCTCATCCAAGCAAGTCAATTCCTTGTTATGACAGTCTAGGATAGCATGATTTTGGTGCAACCAATCCATTCCAATTAGACAGTCATAGGAACCTAAAGGCAAGATGTTCAAATCTTCCTTGGTGTTCAGTCCATTCATATCCATAAGACATGACTTAACCATCTCATTGACTTTTCTTTTGGCTCTGGTATCTAGCTGAACCAACCAATATTTTCCATGCTTAATTCTTGAGAAATGCAAACTGTCCACCATCTTAGGATCTATATAACTATGACTAGCTCTTGAATCAATTAAAATAACAATGGTTTGGTTGTTGATCATACCTTCCACTTCAATCATATGTGGATGATACTCTGTTTGTTTGTTGTCTAGGGCTGCATAGATCCTTGGTACATTTCTTACCATGTCCTCCATTGTTTCAACTTGTTGTACATTGTGAACAATCCTCACTTTTTCACCTTTGTGAGGACAATATTTGAACATATGATCTCCTTTACAACCCCAACATTGAATAGGTGGTTTTCTTAGCCTTTTCCCCCTGTCTCAATAGTTCTGGGTTCTCTAGAAATTGGTTGTCCCTGAGGATTATTTCTTAAGAATGGTGGCTTAGTATCCTTCTTCCTCTGATCCAAATTGAGTTTCGTTTTGTCTTCCCAAGGTTTTTGGAAAGTTAGCCTTGGTTTTTGTTGATCATGTAGGCATTTATATCTCCTTTTGGTCTCCTCCAATGTCTTGGGATCATCATATTGTATTTTTTCACTGATAAATGATGAAAATCCACTCAAATACCTTTGAATCTTAACTTTCTCATCCTTGATGAAAGAAACATACTTCAGAAGTTCTATAAACCTTATTTCATATTCATCTATGGTCATACTCCCAATTTTAAGTTCAAAGAACTCTTTCATTTTCTTGTCATAGTATCTCTTAGTCAAGTATTTCCTTTCAAAATATTTCTTGAATTCCTTCCGAGTAACATTTTTCTCTTTAATGTGTTGCACCTAGACAAGATGATCTCACCACATGGATGCCTTTCCCTTGAGTTGATAGATGAAAATTCTTCCTTATACATGAGATGAATAATTATGCAATTGAAAATACTTTCTCATGCCTAGTAGCCATGTCTTTGTATCTTCATCCTTCTTGTGCTCACCATCAAATGTAGGAGGTTTGATTTTGTTCATTTCTCCTCATAGCTCATCCACCCCAGAACTCTTATGCTTCTTTAAATGTGATGGACTTGAGCTGATGTGTGCTCTCTTATTGTAATGCCTCGAGGAGTGAGGGTGATGTTTGTTAACACTTCTTGTTATTCTTTTCTCATCATGAGACATGTGACTTCCTGATTTGCTTGAGCCACTCTCCTTATCCAATTTCTTTTCTATTATGTTTAAGATTTGAATTAACTTCATGTTGAAGTCCTCTTGCTACTCCCTGGATCTCATAATCCTTTCATTATCACCTTTATGTCTTTGTACATCCTTCTGCAAATGTTTAGTGGTCTTTACCATATTCATGTTTTCATCCCTTCCTTCTCCATGCCCATTGGAGTTTGTTCCTTTAATACCCAAATGGACATCCATCCATCTGATCTCATATTCCTAGTTGTAAGTCCCTTATGCATCTTCAATTCCCCTACACTTTTTGTTGATCCTAATCTAATCTATTTTTTGTTAACTCTATAAAAATTGCATCCAACAAAACTTTGTTAAGTTAACTGACTCATCAATTTCATGAAAATATGAACCATTTTGGTTCAATAATATATCAGAATTATTTCTTCTGATTTCCTGAAAAAATCAATTCCCATATCAATTTTTTGGGTGAATAATTATATTCTACTATCCAACACCTTTCCAACACTTGCTTCCATGCTCAATTCTGAGTCTTGAGCAAAAAGTTATGGTTATTTGAAAATTGTCCATTAATTTTTATGTTCACTCTTCAACTTGGTGCAACATTGCGCTGTAATTATGCATTTTTGAACCTAATCCATTGGATTTTTACTAGGATATAAGTTGGGTTTATTTATATACATATTTTGGATAGTCTGTCCAAGTTTCACCTTTTTCTGGGTTCTGGGATGTTAGTTACAACAGGTTGAAGTTCTAGGCCAATTCGTGTTTTTGGTCTAGAATGCTACAGGTACCTTCTTTTCCATCTTAAAGATTTTCAACATGAAAAGAAATTTAATTCATCTCTAGTAATGTCTTTTATGGTTCAATATCTTTCCATTGACTGCTTCTGCGCCTCAATCTGATTCTGGAGCAAAAAATTATGGCTCTTCGAAGCTAGTTGGGTTTTAAAATTTACCCTCCACTGTTTGTCCTGTAACTTTCTCATAAAAGCTTTGTTTGACAAACGGTTTACACCATTAGAAAGCTCTCTCCGGACTCTTTTATTTGAGCTATAGAACCTTGATACAGTATGTTCTCGGGGTTTTTGATTAGCTGAAAACATTGTTTAGGGCCTCAAAAACACGTTGTAAAAAGATGACCTTCAAACAGTATAAAATGTCACGGAAAATCGTTGGTTTTCTATTGTTGTTGACCATCCAAATGCGTTCGCGGGCACAAAATTGAACCTATACACCCATATTTAGCATGTGAATCAATACCATAAGGTAGCACATGCTCCACGCACCTATAACCAATGTGGTTCACTTCTTTGTCGCTATAACTGTCATGCACTACTTTTTATCACGTGCAAATATCTAGCATGCACAATTTTGGTTCATGCACTAATACCTATTGCGCGCAATTTTTATGTCATGCACATTTTAATCTACGTGCTACACCATGTCAAATTTTAGTACGCCCCCACCGCGCACTAGTACTCCATGTTGGTTGTGGAGCCTGATTATCTTCCTGATTCAGAGGTCCTTGTTTTCAGCCGTGTTTATACCCCATGAAGTATTTACACCCCAGAAGTATGTACACTCTTCCACGTGGGGGAGTGCACAGGGGGGGTACCCTTCTGCGGGATCTAGGGGGGCTATCCCCTTGGCTGGAAGGTTTGGGGGCAGCGTCCCCTGATGGGGGTTCGCGGGCGAAGCCCCAGAAACAAAAATTGCCTTGTAAAAGTATATTGTAATTTCATTGTTAATCTAGACCATTCATTATAAGGTCGCAGATCTAACGATAGAGATTATGTTAGGGTTTTTCACCCTAGAAGGCAACCCTCTTTTATGAGGGAAATGTATTGTGGCTATGGTTGAGAGGGAATATTGTATTCTGAGAGAGGAGACTATGAGAGAAAGAAGAGGAAGTTACAACGGGTTTTGGTGTAGGTTGTATCCCTTCATTTTCTGGATAATAATAAAGGAAGGACCTGGCAATTTCTCTGGTGGACGTAGCCCACACTGGGTGAACCACGTAAATATGTGTCTCTCTTGTATTGTGTGTCTTCTGTGTTTTGTTTCTGCATTTGTTTTATTTTATTGCTCCGCGGTCCTGTTTTTTCTAACAACTGGTATCAGAGCGTAAGGTAACTCACAGGAAAATCCTAGTTCGAGTGGGAGCAATGTCGGAAGATGGAAAGTTTAGGGTCGAGAAATTTAACGGCCAAAACTACCAGTTATGGAATATGTAGATGGAAGACTATTTATATCAGAAGGATCTATTCCTACCATTGAGCGGAGTAGCAAAGAAGTCGGCGCCCATGAAGGATGAAGAATGTGAGATTCTTGACAGAAAGGCTCTAGGAACGATACGGTTGAGCCTGGCAGTGTCGGTGGTTTCAATATTTCGAAAGAAAATACAACCAAGTGTTTGATGGACGCATTGGCCAAATTGTATGAAAAAGCCTCGGTGTCGAATAAGGTATTTCTAATGAAGAGATTATTTAATATGAAGATGTCTAAAGGTGGGTCTGTTGCAAATCATTTAAATGAATTTAATACGGTTACTAATCAACTAAGTTCTGTAAAAGTGGAATTTGATGATGAGGTTAGGGCTCTTCTAATCTTGTGCTCATTGCCAGAAATATGGAATGGCTTGGTCATGGTTGTAAGTAACTCTGTCTCTGGTTCAAATACTTTAAAATTTTATGATGTTGTTGGTGTTATCCTTAGTGAGGAAATGTGACAGAAAATCACGGGTGAGACATCAGGAAATGCGTTGAACATGGAGAACAGGGGAAGACAAAAGGATAGAGGAAAGGGCTCAGGAAATCGCGGAAATTCTAGGAAGGGCAGATCCAAATCCAGACTTGGAAAGATAGAGTTTTGGAATTGTGGGAAGAAAGGACATCTGAAGAAAGACTGCAGAGCTCCAAAGAAACAAAGAGATGGACAACAGGAGAGAAATCAGGAAGCAAATGTAACAGGTGATGTGTTAC
>ML781194.1:0-23663 GCA_009831015.1 Picea engelmannii | reverse complement strand
GGGAGTTGTGAGCAGGTATATGAACAATCCAGGTAAAGAACATTGGGAGGCAGTAAAGTGGATTCTCAGGTATTTGAGAGGTACCACTACACATGCATTATGTTTTGGAGGTTCAGACACTTTTCTACAAGGATATGTTGATTTAGATATGGCAGGTGATAAAGACAGCAGGAGGCTACAGAGGCTAGTAAAGAGATGATTTGGTTACAAAGGTTTATGGAGGAATTGGGAAAGAAGCAGGAGAACAGTTGGTTGTATTGTGACAGTCAGAGTGCCATTCACCTTGAAAATAACTCAGCCTTCCATTCAAATAATAAGCATATACAGTTGAGGTACCACTTCATACGATCCACCTTGGAAGATGGACAATTGAAGATGGAAAAGATACACACTAGCCAGAATCCTGCAGACATGTTAACAAAGGGAGTAACTAGGGAGAAATTGAGTTCCTGCTCAGTTTCAGTTGGTCTTCAAGAATGAGGATGAAGATGAGAAATTTGCCAGGTCTAAGAAGGTTCAAATTCCAGCATATACTGTAGCGATGGAGTTGTTGAGATCAGTATCCAAGTGGGAGATTATTGGTTGTGGAGCCTGATTATCTTCCTGATTCAGAGGTCCTTTCTTTCAACCGTGTTTATACCCCATGAAGTATTTACATCCCAGAAGTATGTACACTCTTCCACGCGGGGGAGTGCAGAGTGGGGGTACCCCCTCTGCGGGGTCCGGGGGGGCTATCCCCCCAGCTAGAGGGTCTAGGGGCAAGCGGGTCCCCAGTGGGGGTTTGGGGGTAGCATCCCCTAATGGGGGTTCGGGAGCGAAGCCCCCGAAGAAAAAATTGCCTTGTAAAAGTATATTGTAATTTCATTGTAAATCTGGACCATTCATTATAAGGTCGCAGATCTAACGGTAGAGATTATGTTAGGGTTTTTCACCCTAGAAGGCAACCCTCTTTTATGAGGGAAATGTATTGCGGTTATGGTTGAGAGGGAATATTGTATTCTGAGAGAGGAGACTGTGAGAGAAAGAAGAGGAAGTTACAACAGGTTTTTCTATAGGTTGTATCCCTTCATTTGCTAGATAATAATAAAGGAAGGACCTGGAAATTTCTCTGGTGGACGTAGCCCACACTGGGTGAACCACGTAAATTTGTGTCTCTCTTGTATCGTGTGTCTTTTGTGTTTTGTTTCTGCATTTGTTTTATTTTATTGCTGTGCGGTCCTGTTTTTTCTAACACTCTGCGTGCACCATTAATTAAAATGTCGCAGGACAACATATACCCATATTGCACGTGCACCAACAAAATTTCTCTGCGCTCTGCCAATACTATGCACACCATTATTATGTGAGTGGACACCGTGCGCTCCAGTATTACGCATGCGCTAGTCAATCTACACCTCGTAATGTTAAATTGAGTGTGCACACCCATGCGGCAATAGTTTTCTGCGCAGTGTCAAATTTTAGCGCGCGCACCCGCATGCCAATATTTTTCCGCGCATCACAAAATTTTAGCACGCGCACCTGCATGCCAATATTTTTCCATGCAACACCAAATTTTAGCGCGTGCACCCACATGTCAATATTTTTCCACGTAGTGCCAAATTTTAGTGCGCGCACCCACATGCCAATATTTTTCCGTGTGGCACCAAATTTTAGCGCGTGCACCCGCACGCCAATATTTTCCACATATCACAATCTTTTCACTGTGCATCATGCATTTTTAGTGCACCCACCTGTGCACATTCATTTTTATGCGCATCAATTCCTCGTGAATTCCACTGTAGAAATTGGGGCTTTTGCTTAACTTTTTCCCAATTTTTACCATAGATATTCTGCAACTTTGAAATTTGTTCAATTTCACCATGATAACACCAATTCAGCCTCTATCACAACAAATCATTTTTGGTTGACATTTCTAGAATGAATTTTTCCCAAACTCAATTCATGAATTGAGAATGTTAATCAACTAATCTCACTCCATCTGTCATGGCTTCCCTATAACTTCAAATTCGACCAATTCCAGTCCTGAATTTGCTAGAATAGATATTAAATTAAGAATATCTCACTAATTGGCCAAATTTCTCAATTTTCCCATGAATTTAACATAAATTGAGACTTTTTCCTAATTCCACGCAATTGCTTCTAATTTTTACCATGGATGCTCTGTAACTTGAAATTTGGCCACTTTGAAGTCAATCATTTGTGAAATTTCTCTTCAACTATATTTGTTCGGCCCATCCTGGCTCAGTGTTGAAAACTGAAGCTCTAATACCATATTGTAACATCCCCAACATCCAACTGGTCTATGCCACGTAAAAGTTTTTGAATTATATGCAAATTAAATCATATACACACATAAACTCTTTCATAACTTTATATATATAACTTAAAACAAACAAATACATAATGTAAATGCACATATTCATATGGAAACAACAATAAACATATGCATGTATCATAGACAGGAAATGCCCATAAATATAACACATAAATAATAATGCAACATATAAATTAACACACAATTGACACTTATCCTAGTAATAATATCACCAACTACATGCATACCTTCCACAAATTATCCAAAAAGGATCCATAGAAGGCTAAGAACAACTCAGAACTTGCAGAGGCAACTCATAACGCTCAGAATAGCTTCAACAGACAGAGAAAGGGAAAAAACTCAAAGTCCCCAAAACTTAGTGAAAATGGCATGATCGCGAAGAGCATGTCATGAGATTTCTAATAGTGCAAACGTCTCCTCAAACAGAGTTATGGATCGAATGATATTCACGGTCAAATTTTTGGTCAACCTAGCCCAATCAGTAGGCATGAGTCAGCATCCATATTGTTGACGTCACCATCAATACGGATGACATCATCATCCGTACAACATACATGGAAAGTGTAGAGGGCAAAATGTCTCATGATGATGTCAGCATGATGATGTGGCAGCATGAGAAGCTTCCATGTGTCACTCATTTTTGGACTTTTTGGGCTAATGTGTGGACCAATGAAAAGTTGCCACGTGGCAGTCCGTACAAGACACGTGGCATCCATACACTACGTGGAAGGGTGACGTGCTAGGAAGGTGATGTGGCAGGTTGATCGTGCAAAAGAGGTGACGTGGGCCAATGATTGGCTGCCACATGGAAGTGGGAAAATTCCCAATGATGGTCAACAACCAAAATATTAAAAAAAATCTAAATTACATGCCGCCAAATCTTGCGGTGGTTCCACCAAATTTGGTGGAATATTCCACCAGGGCACCAAATGTAGCAGCGTGCTAAACCGCCACCAGAATCTCTGCCAAAACTGATTAAAAAAACACCAAAGGAAATGAAGGTCCATGGGTTTGACCCCAAAACCTCCTCCAGCCAACGACTTAAATATAGCTCTGCTAACCACCGCGCCAAACAACCTCATTATTATACAACTTCCAAAAAGAATTATAAAAGGGGGCCTATGCGAGTGTATGAGAAGAGGGAGTATAGACCAGGGCATGGATTTCGATACAAGCACGCATTTCAATATTTTTCCATTCATTTATTGCAGAGGCATGCACGAAAACCAAGGCAGGGGTGTCTATTTGACCTGAAAGTGCCAGCCTCGGATCGAGGCGTGGAGACAATCATTTTTAGGTAATTTGATGCCACGAACGCAGTGGTGATGTTTATTTTTTGATCTGAGAAAATATTTTGTAGCTTAACTCGAGAATGAGGTATACTTATGTATTTTTCCCAATTCTTTTGTGGAGTTAATAAAAAGGCCTACCCATTTGAGAGTAGGACCCGGAGACGTAGTCGACCAGGGACAAACTCCATTATCGATTTCTTCGTGTTCTATTCCATGATTATGTCTTTTTCCTTTTGATCTTTTCCTTTTTTATGGTGTAATTTAGTTTATGCTCATTTAATACAGTTCTTTAATAAGTCACCTGACGAAAAGATCCCGGATCATGTTGGTATCAGAGAAGTTGTCTTTGACTTGAATTGTTGAGTATGAATGCATACTAGGGCCAAGCATAAGCAGGGTGAAGGAACTCTTAATAATTTCAATCCTGAAGTTGGTTGTGCATCCCAAAAGAATAATATGGCAGAAGAGGACAAGAATGATGAACAAGAGAAAAACTTTCACATGGTCTTCTATCGCGTGTCGGACATGGTCGAGAAAATGTATGGGGATTATGAGAAGAGGATGAAGAATAAAGGGAAGAAAAAGGAAGAAACACCCGATGATGATGCTTCAGCAAAACAAGGGGCTGGAGGATACCCTCTTAAGCCTCCATCTTCGCCTTCAAGTTCTAGTTCTTCTTCCTCTAAGCATTCTCATCATTCTAGCCATAAAACCTCTTTTAAGAAACCACTATTAAAGCTTGATGTGAAGTTTTCTTTACCTATCCTTAATGGACATGCTAATACTAAAAAACTAGATAATTGGATTCGATAGGTTGAAGTATATTGTTGTGTTCAGTATATTGATGAAGAGGAAGTTAAAGTGTAATTGGCTTCTCTTCGGTTGGAAGGCACCGCTCTCGTATGGTGGGAGAGCAAGATACATGAGAGAAGTAAGTGTGGTAATATTATTTCCTCATGGTTGGAATTTGAATCAAATATAAGGAGGCAGTTCTATCCATTAGGGTATTTACATAAAGCAATGATGGAGTGGCAAAATTTAAGGAAAAGCAAAGGCCAAATTGTACAAAGTTTCACAGAAGAATTTAGGAAGAAATCTCTATCATTGAACATTCATTCAGATTCTTATGAAACTTTAATGAAGTATATTAGCACACTTCACATTTATATTCATCATACTTTTCTCTTGTTTAACCCCACTAGTCTTGATGAAGTTTGTGTGCAAGCCACTCACCTTGAGAATAAGGGGAAACATGTTCAAGCAGATCCCACGAAGAAACCTTCCAATTTCCCACACAAGACTTTCAAGAAGTTTAAAAGGAAGTACAAGAAGACCACTAGAGTGATGAGAGAAGGAGGAAAACCATCTTGCACTCATTGCAAGAAGGGAGGTAATGATGAAAAACATTGTTGGAAACTACATCCACAAAAGAAACTGAAACAATTTGGTGGAAAGGGGAAGACAAAGATTGTTTCTACTGTTGATTAAGGTTGGTTGTCATTGATGTCAACCCTTGAAGAAAGCCTCGTAGAAAAAAGGTTGGGTAATGGACCCAAGATTGTTTGATGTAAATATGACTCATTATTGTCTTGTCATGGTTGATAATAAGTAGAAATGGATGAACTCCAAAATGGTCCCCTTATGGTGAAATCCCTCACGGGAAGATGCTTTGCGGATTGAGTTATCCTAAAAGTATCGTTAGAGAACCCATAATTATTTCTAGAATAATGAGATGAACACCAGTGAATTTGTTAGTAAAACTATTCTAGATGGATAGTGCTTGTCATTCCATTTCCAGTGGTATGTGGAATGTCACATAACTCCTCATGGTTAGAGAGTTATGGCCATGAGAAGTTGGAGAACCCAGGTTTGGGTAATGGAACCAAGTTTGTTTGATGGATAACAATATGAGTTTTGATATATTTTCAAGTAATACTATTCTATATGGATAGTAAATGTCATTCCATTTCCGTTGGTATGTGTAACGTCACATAACTCCTCACGGTTTGAGAGTTATGGCCTTATGAAGTTGGAGGACCCTCATATGTCATCTAGAAGCCCCAAAAGGTCAAAGTAGTCAAAGTGGTTTAAGAGATTTTAAAATGTAAATAATAAAGTGAAGTGATGAGTGTACTATAATTCAAAGTGAATATAAAATAAATTGATTCAATAATAAATTTAATGGATAAATTAGAAGTGGGTTAACCCTAAAATAAGGAAAGTGGGCAAAGTGACCTAGAAGATGTTTTTAAGGAAGATACTTGGAGAGTATAAATAAGAGGCAGGGATCTCTCATTTAAGACACACTTGAGAATATTGAATACCTATAGGTGTCTGAGGTAACCAAAGGATATATAAGCTGAATTTCTGAGGAAAGTGAAGAAAAGAAGGCCAGAATTCAAGGAAGGATAAATTCTTTTGATGATGCTTTCTAAGGTATGTTTTTTTTTTCAGGTTATCTCACCATTTTTTGCAATAACTTTTTTTCTAGAATGATTCAGACCAAGAAATTGCTATTCCATTGAGGAAAAATATCCAAGTATATGTGGTAAATAATTCATCTTGTGGGTCGTTGTATTTTTGGAGTTACACTCTGTGGAAAATAGGGTTTGTGGCTAGTCCTGAAACTAGTCAAAAACAAGTGTTTTGGGTAAACACGTCATAACTTCTTCATAACAGAACCAAATTCAGTAAGACAAAATGTCATTTGGGCTTTGTAATTCTCTGAAAACTTTCATGCGTGTGATGAATGATGTATTCAGGCCCTTCCTATATGATTTTGTGATTGTGTATTTAGACGACATTCTTATTTTTAGCGTGACTTGGGATGAAAATGTAAGGCATGTAAAGCAGGTATTAGACACTTTGCAAAGGGAAATGTTGTATGTAAAAATGTCTAAATGTGAATTTGGCAAGACTTCACTTGTATACTTAGGTCATATCGTGGGAGGAGGACAATTGAAGATTGATCATTCCAAAATTGTTGTAATTGTAAATTGGCATGAGCCAAAAAGTGTGATAGAGATCTAGAGCTTCTTGGGTTCAGACCAGTATTGGAGGAGGTTCATTTCAAAATTCTCCTTTATAACAGCTCCTTTGCATGCCTTAACCAATGTGAATAACACATTTCAGTGGGAAGGAAAGCAACAAAAATCTTTCGACACTTTGAAGGAAAATATCAGTACCGCACTCATATTAGCACTGTCGAATATTCAACAGTCATTTGAGATCGAGACAGATGCCAACGGATACGCCATGGGTGTAGTATTGATGCAATATTGTAAGCCTATATGTTACCACTCTAGAAATTTTAACCAAGTTGTTCTTAACTATCCTACATATGATAAAGAGTTGTATACATTAGTTCAAAGCGTAAATAAATGGAAGCACTACTTGTTAGGGAAGGAAACCATCATACATACAAATCACCATCCCTTACAGTATCTTCAAGCACAGATCAAAATGAAACAATATTGACACTACAGATGGATGTGTTTTCTACAACAATTTCATTTGGTAATCAAGTACAAGAAGGGTACAAGTAACGAGGTAGCCGATATTCTTTCTATACCTCCTATTGTTGCTTCTATTATTTTGAATAATACTTATTTATCTCATGATAGATATGTAGAACAATATGCCATCGATGAGCATTTTAAAGAAGTATATGAGACGTTAACCCATGGTGCATGGGTAGAGAACTATTGTCTGTAGGGAAAATTACTCTATCATCCTGGGAAGCTATGTATTCCTACAAGTGAATGAGTCCATGTAATACGATAAGCTCATACTTCTCTTGTGTCTGGGAATTTTGGGGTAGGAAAAACTATGGCTCATTTGCAGAGGTTTTGTTATTGGCCTCAAATGAAAGAAATTGTAACTAGATATGTAAAGGGGTGTGTGATGTATTCTACTTGTAAGCCCACTAATAGAAAATTGGGGCTATACTCACCACTTCATGTTCCATCCCATCCATGGGAAATCATTTCCATGGATTTTGTAGGGGGTTTACCAATGACCAAAGGGGGTCATGATTATTTGTATGTCATAGTGGATAGGTTCAGCAAGATGTGTATCTTGATTCCATGTAAAAAGAATATAACTACTAAGCAGACTGTTAATCTCTTCTTTCAGTATATTTGGGTTCACTTTGGGTTACCCATGTCCATTATCTCAGATCGAGATACTCGATTCCTTAGGGAATTTTGGACTAGCTTGTGGAGAATGATGGACACAAAATTGAAGAGGAGCACTACTTTCCATCCATAGACCGATGAAAAAACAAAGGTGATAAACATAAAAGTGGTACTTTTTCTTCGAGGATACGGCAACAAGCATCCTAAGTTATGGGGTGAACATATACCCTATGTACATCATGCTTATAACCTAGCTTTAAATTCGTCCACTTAGAGTTCACATTTTGAGACATGTTTTGGGTACCTACCCAAGGTTTCTTTGGACTTGATGTATGGGAGAGATGTCAATGTGCATGAATAACGAACAAAGCACAGAGCCCACAATTTCATCTAGAGGATTCAACAAATACACCAGGCAGTCATGGAACAGTTGGAGAAAATTCAAGCACAGTATAAATCTCAGCACGACAAGCATAGGGTTGATCATCAGTTCTAGGTTGTAGACCGGGTATGGATTCACATAAACAAGGAATGATTGAAGGGTGAAGGAAAGAAACTCAAGACTATCTGATATGTACCCTTCACTATCTTGGAGAAAAGCGGCACTAATTCTTTTCGTTTAGATCTTCCACCTTATATGTAGATTTACTTTGTTGTGAACGTAGAGAACTTGAAACTTTTTGAGCCTCTCATGATCATGGATCAGGATGAGGAAGTTTCAATACCTTCAGTTGATGAGTTTTCACCTGAGTACTTGGATGATTTACAAGAAGATATCATCCTGGATAGAAGGAGGAGGACTTCACGCAGGGGTGATGTTGATTATCTTCGAGTAGGATTAAAGGGCACACATCCTAGCAAGGCAAAGTGGATTGAGAAGGAAAAAGTGAGGGGACTCTTCCCTCACTTACCAGTTGATTGATGAAATCTTTTGGTGGTCCAAAAAGCTCTCAGTGGGAAGGCGTGATCCAAAAAGTATCCAAAGAAGGATAAGAACAACTCAGAACTCGCAGAGGCAACTCAGAATGCTCAGAATGGCTTTAATAGAGAGAGAAAGGGAAACATTTAAAGTTCCCAAAACTTAGTGAAAATGGCATGATCGCGAATAGCGCGTCACAAGATTTCTAATGGCGCAAATGTCTCGTCAAATAGAGTTACAGATCGAAATATATTCATAGTCAAAGTTTTGGTCAACCTATCCCAGTCAACATCCATACTGCGGACGTCAGCATCAGTGTAGATGATGTCATCATTCGTACAACATAAGTGGAAAGTGAAAAGGGTGACATGTTTCATGCTAACGTCAGCATGATGAGGTGGCAACACGAGAGGCTGCTACATGTCACTCATTTTTGGACTTTGTGGGTCGACATGTGGACCAATGAAAAGTTTCCATGTGGCAGTCCGTAGAGGACATGTGGCATCGATATAGTACGTGGAAGGGTGATGTGGCAAGGTGACATGGCAGGCTAACCATGCAAAAGAGGTGACATGGGCCAATGATTGGCTACCACGTGGTAGTGGGAAAATGCCCAATGACAGTGAGAAACCGAAATATTAAAAAAATTATAAATTACATGCCACCAAATATGGCGGTGGTTCCACCAGATTTGGTGGCATATTCCATTGGGCAACCAAATGTAGCCGTGCACCAAACTGTTGCCAGAATCTCTGCCAAAACTGTTTAAACAAAACACCAAAGGAAGTGGAGGTCCGTGGGTTTGACCTCGAAACCTCCTCCAACCAACGACCTAAATATAGCTTCGCTAACAACTGCGCCAAACAACCTCATTATTACACAACCGCCAAAAATAATTATAAAAGGGGGCCTCCACCAGTGTACGGAAAGAGGGAGGACAGACCAGGATGCGGATTTCGAGACAGGGCATGCATTTCAATATTTTTCTAGTCATTTATTGTAGAAGTAGACACGGAAACCAAGGCAGGGGTGTCCCTTGGGCCTGAAAGTGCTAGAATCAGATCGAGGCATGGAGACAATCATTTTTAGGTAATCTGACACCACGAACGTAGTGGTGATGTTTATTTTCTGATATGAGCAAAGATTTTATAGCTTAACTCCACAATGAGGTATACTTATGTATTTTACCCAATTATTTCGTGGAGTTAATAAAAAGGCCTACCCATTTGAGAGAAGGACCCAAAGACGTAGTCCACCAGGGAGGAACTCTGTTATCAAGTTCTTTGTGTTCATATTCCATGCTTATGTCTTTTTCCTTTTGATATTTTCCTTATTTATGGTGTAATTTAGTTTATGCTCATTTAATACAATTATTTAATAAGTCACCAGACAAAAAGATCCCAGATCAACAAACCTCCCAGCATTACACCACACTGCTCATCACTCTCAACAGTGGTTCACCCCTGAGCTGGGACTAAACTCCACCCAGGTAAAGGGGTTCCTAACTAGGCTATTGTATCTCAAACAATAGGAAAGACTTCGTCACAGGTGCCAACTCAAACTAATATCTTATAGTCCCTCATTCCCCACATGCTTGTCCCACCCCAAGAAGTATGCCCCTTCTTTGCTCAATAGTCCCTTGGCTTCCCCACTTCCCTTCCAGGGCTTCAGCAACATGTCGAACAGGAAGTCTCAGAAACCTGTAGCTACAGTTTAGAACCTTCAGGAAATCAATTCCCAACAATTCTCTGACCCAGAGAGAAATTTCTCATGGGCCTGACAACCCGCCTCTTCAATATCCCACGGGCCTGACAACCCGCTTCTTTAGTCTAGCTCCCAAGATAACCAGGTACAGGTATTTGTATAGGTATGGGTATGGTACTGGTTCAAGTACGGATACAGGTATAGGAAGATACGAAGGACAACTCAATGAGTGTGTGAATGATGATGAAATGATTGGAAAATGAACTAAGTCCAAGCTATATGTATGCATGTTCCCAACTTGACACTTGTCATGTTGGGAGCTACTTTGGCCCACTTGTCCCCATCCTTAGAACTTAGGATAAAATAATTATTCATACTTTATACTTTAAGGAATATGAATATAATATTTATTTTTGGCTTAAGCTCCCTAGCTTAGCCCTTTTTCTTAACTTGTATCCCCCACTTTCCCTAACTAGTGGAGTTTAGTCCCCCATACTCTTTTATTTTGGTCAGTCTACACGCAGTGATGTATTTTATATTAATGATAAGACATATACAAAAATAGGCTCAATGGCCTTTAGCATCTAGAATCTCTGGCCTAATCATCGCATAATCCTGTTGGCTTATAATAAACTGGCTCACTAGCCTATAACACTCAACATATACACAAAGGCTCCCTGGCCTCAAAATCGCATGCACTTAAGTTTGCAGCGAGAGGTATCCTGGAATGTGCACACTTCATCATTTTACTACATAGTACATGTGCGCACTATACCATGGAAGGTGCATACAAAAATGATATCAAACAACTCACCATCTTAAGTACATTTGCATTTACATTTACAATTGGTTTCGGCCTAGGGTTATTACATTTCTTCAGTGTATAATTTGATGCAACTCCCAATAGAGACATTATTATCCATTCTTAACACTATTTTTGAGGATTTTATCTCCTCAAAAAGCATCCCTAGTACCTTACACTCTACAAGATTCCATTGGAAATGGAGCACCTTCAAGAATGGTTGGACCACTAGGGTGCCTATAAACCCACCTGGTGTGTTCGTACCTAGCATCTTCATTTCACTATGCTTATTGGGGACTCTCTCTTGATGCAATGAAACAAGATTTTATTTTTTGGATCGATAACTTTGTGCATCACTAAACTTGACAGAATGCAGTGAAACATCTCTGAGAGCGATGAGAAAGATCACATAGTCAGACCCACAGATGGCACAAGTGTGGAAAATTGGTAAACTTTCATCTTAAAAAAAATTCAGAATTTTCACCTCAAAACTTGAGGATCCCCAAATATATTGCCAATTAACTTTCAACATTGACTCTGAATCTAAAATATAAATTGCAATAGCATATATTTCATTTATGTGCAACAAAAATACATAGGGAAACATAAGAAAATACATAGTTAAAAAATGTTTATGGACAACATTGAAAACATTTTGAATTTGGTTAACCAATTCAAATAATACAAATGTGATATCGATAAATGAAATAAATGCTAACAAAATGAAATGAACCAATTCTATAGTTGTAGTCACAAATAATCCACACACTAAATTTGTTGTTGCAGAGAAAAACAAATATGAATGTTATATCTGATTTTCACTAATCAAATTATTAAAAATCATATAAACCACACAATTGAGAAATAAATCTATACTACAATGCAACATTTCCTGACTAAGCAGGGGGACCTCCTCCTTAGTCTAGGCACTGGTTAAAACTCCAATCACACATCAATATTAAACATGATTTACATAGGAGACTTCAACTAGAGCTGCAACAATATCTTTATTAAATGAAAAGATAATTCAGATTACAAAAAACATTGTCCTAAAACTCTCATTGATCCAAGTCTTTATACAATTATTTACATCCTTTTATTAGTAAATAAGTGTTGAGGAAACCCATGAGGATCTATGATCCTCAGGTTGTTCTCAATATCATCTAACAACTCAAATTGAATAAGCATGAGGGATATTTGTGTGACTCGACCCCTCTTCTGATTTGGACATCTGTTGGGATGGTTTTATGTGTTCATATCTTTCTCATTTTAACCCTTTCTTCCATGTCCTCCTGCATATTATGGGGTACCATGCAAATAGTATTTTTTTGGACATGGTTATAGAATTTGGCATCTTCGAATAATTCTATTGGAAATTGACTCGGGAGTTGTTGTGTCATGTTGCAACTACGAGGAGTAGCAGTGTTACTAGATGGTATTGCAACATTGTGTAATATCATGTTGCAACAACTAGGGGCCATGTTGCATCAACTAAACGTGGTGTTGCAACAACTTGGGACCATTTTGCAACAACTAAGGACCATGTTGCAAAAAGGTTCAGTCATAGTACAATAGCGTCGTTGACATCCCTGTGACACACATTTTTTGATACATTTTGTTAATAAGCATGAAATGTTCAATATTTCCTCATTTACACTAGCAAGATCACTTAAAATGACATAAATCATAGAGTGACATACCTGATACAAAAATGCATTAATTATACCGAATATAGTACTAAAATGATTGAATGTTATCATGAAAAAGAAAAAGAAAAGTCATGAATAAGATGGTGTTTTAGACACACATCATCTCCCCCAAACCAAAAGTGTTGCATGTCCTCATGCAACTAGTTAGTCTGATTCTAAAAGAGTGGAAATGTTGTGGATGTTTTTGATGCTATACTTAACGTGACCTTTTCTAAAGGTCAATAAGTAACCTCCATATATCTCTATCCTCTTCCTCCCTTTAGCCTATCTCAAAACTTCACCAATACTCATTTGCTAACAACCAAATCAGTGGGTAGTGAAAATTAATTCCTACCCAGCGTCTCCCACATGTATTCAAATATTGGATGTACCTTCTTACTCATTTCAATGCCACTACAAAGTTGTGGTAATTTAAAGAATATTTATTTTTGATCCCTTTTGTTCCCTATTTGCATCGATGTATGCTCCCCTCCAAATCATTTTGTAGCAGAGATGTTATTCATTTTGAGCATTTTTCAATGGCCTCTTCGCGATTTTGGGCCATGATTGGCCCATGTGTCACAAAATCAGCCCAAGATAAATGTGAGATGAGAATGATCTTAGGGTTATGGAATTCTCCCCTTATCCATATATCACTTGTCTTGTTTTTCTGGGTGATGGTAAGAGCACTATCCCATTGAGTGTTATAGAAAGATTTGCCTCACCCTATGCAATCTTGCATAGAGGGCCTTTTTCCATTTCCCTATGTAGACTTTTCATCCCTTTTTGAAAATCCCAGAGATAAAAAATACATTTTTTCCACATGTACGCACCTTTCCTACTATACAACATGCGTATACGCAGGCTGCACCACTACAACTCGCGTACATCGGGATTTGTTCCCAAAAATGAAAAATGGTGTCGGTTTTCCATGTCACAACAAGAGATATATGATCTTTGGCCTTCAATATACTGGAAACGTTCCAACTCGACCCTTCAATTCCATTTGAAGGCTATAAATGGTCCAATTCCGAGCTATGGAAAAGAGGAGAAAGAATTCAACTTTGAGAGCAAAGTTACTCTAGAGAAATTAGTCACTTCATATTGAGTCTGCATCCCTTTGTCCTTTAAGTTTGAACACAGTGTTCAGCCCCCAAGCTCGTCCCTTATTGAGTGAGAACTCCATTGTCTCTCTTCTATGATATTTCCTTTGGTGGAGGATTGAAGTGGTGGAGGCCCAACTAGAAGGAACTTAGTTTCTTTGTTCCGAACCGTGCCGAAACGAAAGTTTGTAACTTTTTCACTTATGTTGATCATATATTAATAAAAATACTCTTTTCCCATCCAATTGATATCTTGCAAATATTTGAATTATTATTCCATGGGCGTATTTGTTATGTATATTAATGGATTATGCTATTGAATGTGCTAACATCATATATTATCACCATATGCTTGCTTTTCTTTTTTGTTGAGGACTAGTTGAAGGTATATTACTTTGGGTCAAGTGTTAAACGATGGACTTCATCAAACGTCTGGATGAGGTAGGCCTTTTATCTTGTCTTGATAGCATATTTTTTTATATAGCATACTTGATAATAGAGTTGATTTCTGCACTCATTTATGTCTATTGTGGTTTGCCCCTAGCCATCGAGAGATTTTCCTCGTAACAGAATTGACGACCATACCGTGGATAGAATCTTCTTTATTTGGGTTTGGAGTGTTTTTATCCTTAGATTTCTCTCATTCCTATTGGGTTTCTTGTCGTATCATGGCTTGACAAACTCTGTTCACTCTAGGTCTGAGTTTTTTAGGCTTCTCCTTTGCCTAGATTTGTTTTTGAAACATATACGTGGGTTTTTTCTTGACAGTCGCGTATATACGCATGTTGTCCTTCTGCAAGTTGCGTATATATGGGATGTTTCCTTGAACAATCGCATACATCAACCTCTTTTTCTTGTTGGATGGGTTTGGTGGTTGTTGGGTAGGTTTAGATGATTGTTGAGTCTTCTTGGGTCTCTGTAGTGACTGTTAACTGTCTGTGGGATGACAGGAAACCTGTCTTTGGTTGAATTTTTGGGCGGAAGTCTTTCTCATCACATTTTCATTTTGATTGTCCTTATACATTGGGCTGGGTGTCTTGCTTGTTGGTATCCTACTTGATTTGTCTCTTTCTATACACAGTAGAGTTTTTATATATCAAGTTGTTGTCCAGTCCATGCATTTTCATTTTTCTTATATGGAAAATACAAAAATATTAGGCATTTTTCATTGCTTGGCATTTTGATATTTTGAGTCTTTGTCATTAGCTTAGTGCATGTAAAGAAAGATTGCATTTTTTACTTCAGAATTGCAGAGTTGAAATTGAAAATTGCATTGTTTTAAGAAGCATATCATTTATTGAAAATTGAAGTTAGGGCTTTTCATTGTTATCATATTTACTTTACTTGTTGAGTCATAACACTATGAGTTTCACTACCATACCTTTTTGAGTAAGCACAACCATTAAAATTAACGCTATAATTTCAAATTGATTAGTCATGATTTTATTTTCTATGGTTCACAAACTAGCTTAGGATTTAGTGCCTTGGATTAGGATTTTGTGAGTAAACTTCTCCAAGGCTATTAAATCAACATATGTGTCTAACAAAGGGACTGGAGAAATCCATTGTATAATCAGCAATATCAGGATGCTTAACTTACACAGAAGTTAATCACGAGATCGTGCGAGATTGGTTGAAGGAATATCCCCCCGATACCTTCTTAGCGTCAGAGATATTTCTGGGGATCTTGCTAGTGCCCTTACCTCCATGAGAGGCAGTGATTTCAAGGTTTCAGGCTTTCCTACCCTGCCCATACGATGGACCTGACTTACGACTGCTCCCCTGTGCATCAGTTATACATTGGTTTCTTAGTTGCTTGACTTAGGTTCTACATAGGTTACTTCCAGGGGTTAGTTTGCAGGTGCCCTGGGTCAGATAACGGTCGGACAACACACGGCCTTTATGGAGGATTACCTCTCTGGGGGGGATTTGGCCGACTAGTTTTTAAGCCCATGAGGGCCCTTATAACTGATTTTTTTACCTCTGATCTTTAGCATGGAATCTCAGGCCCCTCTTGGGTGAGACATACCTTCTTTAGGGAGGGAGGCCCCTTTTAACAACTTTACCCCATTTGTGTGCTTATTGGTCATTTGATTTTTGGTGTTCTCTTTGATTACTATTTGGTCTTAGGATTTATTTTTTGTATCTTGAGTATTAATTCATTGTGGAGTCGGACCAGCGTCCCCGCCAGTCCCGTCTCTTGTTACAGTTACCACCGGATTTCGAGTCTGTTCCTTCTAAAAGGCATAGAGTTATCAGACGTGGTACACACACCTCCACTGTTTAGACTTGTGATTCTACAAGGATGAGTATTGAACCGAGTCTTCAGAATACTAGGAGCCCTTCTACTCCCTCGCCTACTATAGTTAATGGCACCCCTTCGACTCCTTCAACCACAATGGTTGTAGTGCCGGAGGTACCTATCATTACTATTGCTCGTTCTATAGTGAATACTCAATCTCTCACCTTGAACACATTTGGGTCTCTTGGTCACTCATCGGGCTATAATGTTTAGTCCATCCCTATGGCCTCTAGTCCTTTTTCCTATGGTATGTCGAATTTTACTTCACAGTTTTCAAACTCCATCCCAATTGTTGGCCCTAATGCTAGCATTTGACTTGGGGGAATTACACCTCCTTATACTCCATTCTCATTTGGTGGTTCTTAGATCCCTCAAACGAATCCTAATATGGGAGGCATTCCTTCTTTTAACCTCGGTTCTAATCCTCTTACTTCTGGGTGGAGCAACCAACCTGGCAGACAAGCTTTTTCTCAAGTTTCGTCCTATACCCTTACCTCCTCAATGTCGATTATGACCAACACGTTTGGCATGGTGAATCCACCTCTATCCTCCGGATTCACACCCCGAGGAGGTCAGTTTCACACCTTGGGAAACCCCCAACCTAAAGCCACTCCGGCTGGGGGAAATTTTTATAACCCCCATCAGAACATTCCTACTGGAATGATTCCCAACCAACCTCTTATGAATAATATTAGAGGAGGGTCTTACAATCCTAAACAGAACCATGATACTTACCAGAACCCTGGATGGGCTGCAGCTCCTTAAACACAATCTTTCTAGGGAGCTTGGTGCCAGATGTCGCAACCCCATCTCCCTTTTTTGGCTACGCTTAATCTTCCAGACTTGTCTAAGTTGATGAACAACCCTGTGTGTCATGATCCTACATGGCCCCCCATCCCCACTAAGCTTCCTTCGGAGATTCTAAAATTTGAAGGTAAGAATGGAGAGGATCCTGGTGATCACGTTACTACCTTTCACCTATGGCGCTCCTCGAATTTCGTTAATAATGTTTCCATTTGGTTAAGATTATTTCAACGCACCCTCATTGGGGTCGATGTGAAATGTTATATCAAGCTACCTAGGGGGACATATGGGACCTTAACCACTTATCGGTTCGTTACGATGTTGGCCTAGAACTTATGTCAACTTTACGCTAGAACATAACCACTCATATCTCGGATCATATCCAGGAGTGGCGTAGATGAAAGAGGTTGATTAAGACCTCCATACTCCCAGCCTTTCTTTTAGAATGGTTCCTTAAGTCTTTGTAGCCTCCTATCTCGAAGGATGTTGCTACATCTAGGGTTACAACTAAGGAAGAAGCGATCTTCAAATCCCAATAGTTAGATCTTATATACGCTCAGTCTGGGATGTTATACCACATTCTTCCGGATGCACCGTGGTCAACCTATGACCCTAGAAAAAATCCTGGACCTCATGCCGATGACATTGTAAGCTTCGCCAATGTAAAATACGGAGACTCGATGACAAGCAATTTGAAAGAGTTGTCTCTAAACTAGTTTGCAGGAGGGCCAACTTTGTCTATGTCTTCCAATACCACTCAATCGACGGATGTAGATTATGTGTAATCGTCGAGCGACCCAAATGGTAACCAACAACCAGGAGGGAATAATAAGAAAGGACATAATAATAATCGTAAGGGTGGGAAATATAAAACAAGTACAATGGTAATAATGAGAAGATGAATAATAATGTTGGAGAGGGGAAGAAAGAGACACGTAAGGTGAACTTTCCATGTAATCTTTGTACAAACAATCATCTTACTCATTTATGCCCCAAACTTGCGGAAGTTGCAAGGCTCTTATTTATACCACACGAGTGATGACGAATCCTTTCCCACATAACCAACACCTGGCCTTGAGCTCCTCAAATGCTGGAAATGCAGTCGGTGGGAGTCAAAACCCGTTGTCGTAAGACGGTGACTATTTTTGTATCAATATGGTTGATGCTAAGGTTCATGTAGCCACTCGATATTGAGATTATAGTTCTTCACAGGCTATACCTGGTCTAAAATATCCTCCTCCTCCTCCAGATATGACTTTACAGACTGAAAAACCAGAGCCACCACCTCGTATTCCGAAAGGAGTACTCAAGTTCTCTACCCATAATCCAAATGCTAGAGCTGCCCGTAATTACTTTACTGTTGAGGACCTGGATCAAACCCCTTGTGCAATATTGGCTCTAGAGGTACTCCAGATGTTTCCTTCACATAGGAATGCCTTGCTATCTGCGTTAGGAGCTCTACATCCTAGTTGCTCGAAAGTTATCAAGTTTGACGTCACAGATGTGAAGCCTCACTTTCCTTACCATGTGGCATTCCAAATCCACGTGGGGTACTCAAAGTATAACATCAAACGTGTGGTTGTTGATAAAGGCGTCGCTACATGTGTGATGTCCCTGATATGTTGGAAATATCTCGACTCTCTGACTCTCTCTCAATCGTCGACCATGTTGACTGCTTTTGACGGTCATTCCTTCTGCCCTCACAGTATTCTTCCTGCCTTTCCGGTCTAGTTAGGTGGGAATACAGTAGAGGTGGATGTTGAGGTAGTTGATGCACCTATTGTTTATAACTTGTTACTAGGACTCAATTGGAACTATGCTATGACTGTCGTCATGTCGTTTGTCTTCCTCACTCTTTGTTTTCCACTCGATGGGAAGATCGTGACGATCGACCAGTTATCCTTTGCGTATGCTAGTCCCAATGCATTTGTTGGACCGTCAATCCCTGTGGTCGAAAATTATCAGCTGATAACTGATAATATCGGTGTCAAAATGTATTCATCCCTTATGGGTACCTTCGACTTCATGGCACCAATTCACCATGTTTACGCCATGTCCAGTAGGCTCGTTTCGTCAAAGACGTTTGTTCCTTTCCGCACTTCCTATTTTAACGATCCTTAGACCATACCTTCGTCGGATTCATCTTGCAAATGTCAGTCATATGCTGGAATGGTCATGCCACTATCAGCATCAGATATTGCATATCAAGTTGTTCTTGACTCTTCCGCCGATCCCGATCCTGTTACCTCGCCTAGAGACGAGCATGATATTGTTCTTAAGCTCGTGTGGGCCAATTCATTGTCTTGTTCACATGACTATCTCGATGAGACTTTTTAGTAATGTCAATCACATATAATCATCAATTTTATTAAACATGTGCATAAAACCCCTTTTACCCGGACAAGTTCTCAAAGACATTATACTAATCTGGAAGCCAAGTTTGGAGGAGAAGTATTATCGGTGAGTAAAACATAAATTCCATCTCTTTTTCGTTCTTCAATATTTATTACCTGCAAAAATGATTTGGTGTAGATTTTGATTAGCAATCTTTCGGCTCTGATACCATGTAAATGTGTTGAACCTTCACATAATAGATCTAGCTAAACAATAATACACACATTTGCAGAGAGAATTGGAGAAAGAAGAAGGAGAGAAAGAATGAAAGAATTCGCATTAACTGTATTCCACACTCAAAGAGTGAATAATTTACAATAGATATAGGATACATGAGTAACTAATGTGCCATAGTGGTGGTCTAGAGTGATCTGGACACACACCAACAGTTACGGGAGTAAACTGCCACCTAGTCTAGTCTCTCGGGCAATTACGAGAGTGAACTGCCACCTAGTCTGAGTTAACTAGTCAAATAGTCTTCAGTTAACTGATTGAACAAAGAGTAGTGACAAGGTAACTCAGGAAATAAAGGGTAATGTGTCAGTCTGGTGATGATCCCAAGGCAAGTGCGCATTATCTGGTGATGATACCAATGTTGCATGGTGACAAAACCAATGCAGCATCTAAACTCAACTCAATTAGTCAAACTGAAGTGTTAACTGAAAGAGAATATTCTCGAGGTGGAATATTATCCCCTAAAATATAGGAGACTGGATAATGACTAATTATGACTAATAAACAAGGAAAACCCTTATGAAAAATAAATCATAGGTGTGTGTGAAGTAACTCCAACAGTTCTAATGCAAGAAGGAAAGCCCCTTGCTTTCGAAAGTTTGGCACTCAAGGGGAAGGACTTACACAAACCCATTTATGAGAAGGAAATGATGTAAATACTACATGCATTAAAGCAATGATTCCCTTACCTAATAGGTAGGAACTTCAAGGTAAAAAAAATATCATGAAATTCTTAAATAATTCTTGGAACAAAGACTATCTTCATAAGAGAAACAAAAATGGGTGGCCAAGATGTTGGGTTATGATTTTGAAATCATATACAAAAAAGGGAAGAAAAATGTTGTAGCAGATGCACTCTCAAGAAAGGATGAATATGTTGAGGCATTTATCTATGTTATCTCTATCATCCAACTTGATTGGATAACAGATGCAAGGGATGAATGGAATAATGACGAAGAAGTGTGGACTCTCATTCAAAGGTTGCAACAGGATTCTAGTGCATTTGATATATTTACATGGAAAAATTATTCACTATGGTACAAATATCACTTATATTTATGTAAGGACTTCCAACTCAAACAAAAGGTACTTTTGGAATTTCACACCTCTCTGGTAGGAGGGAACTCAGAATCTTTGAAAACCTATCACAGGGTCAAGAGGGAATTTTTTTGGGATGGCCTTAAAACTGATGTCCAAAGGTTTGTAGCAGAATGTTTGGTTTTCAAAAAAAATAAGGTGGAAACAATTAAGACCCGGGGTCTTTTACAACCATCAGTCATTCCAAGTCAGCCCTGGGAGGAGGTTTCCATGGATTTCATCATAGGGTTAACATAGTCTAAAGGAAAGAGTGTCATCATGGTGATTGTTGATAGACTTACCAAGTATGCACACTTTTGTGCACTCTCTCATCCTTTCAAATAAAGTACAATTGTTACCACATTCATGGAGACAGTTCAAAAACTACATGGAAGCCCAAAGATTATTGTTACTAACAGATATCCCATCTTCACTAGACATTTTTGGAAATAATTATTTTCTTGTTTGGGTACTCAATTGGCTCATAGGTCATCTTATCATCCTCAATTTGATGGACAAACTGAGATAGTGAACAATTTTTCGAAAGGATACCTTCATCGATTTGTCTCTGATAAACAAAAATAATGGTTCCAGTGGTTACCCTTGGCAGAATAGTGGTATAACACTTCCTTTCATACTGCAACAAAAATGACACCATTTATGGTGCTTTATGGATATCACCCACCATCCATCACTTCTTCTCTAAAATAAAAATATAAGGTTCAAGCAGTGGAAGATTACATAGAGCATCAACAACAAGTTCTCCGACACTTAAATGACAACTTGACCATGGCACAAAATCGCATGAAATAACAAGCAGATCAACATCGTAGCGAAAGAAGTTTTGAAGTAGGGGATTGGGTATTTGTAAGAATACAACCATACAAAAATATGTCCCTCAAGCAAGCTAATAAGGATAATAAATTATCACTGAAGTACTATGGCCCTTATAAGGTGTTGCAAAAGATTGATACTATGGCATACAAATTGGAGTTGCCTGCATCTTCGTGAGTACACCTAGTTTTCCATGTTTCATGCTTAAAGAAGGTTATAAGTGGCAAGATCCCAGTTCAAACTATATTTCTAGAAATTGACAAGGAAGGAAAAATCATATTGGAACCCGAAGCTATCACTAACACATAAATTCACCAACTAAGGAATAGATCAATTTCAGAGTATCTCATTAAGTGGAAGAAATGACCTACTGAAAATTCCATGTGGGAATATGAGTATTTTATACAAAATCATCCAGAACTAATCAAGAGTTGAGGACAAAACTTGTTTGAAATGGAGGTTCATGTTAAGCCATAAATCATGGCACATTACCCCTTAATTGGGGTATATTTCATTAGTATTGTTATTTTATTTATGTTGGGTTGGGTCCATTAGTTGTAATTGTACCTCCTAGTCTCCTAAATATACCAAGGATACCTTTTCATTTTGAATCATCTTGTATTTGTTAATTTATATGATGTATAAAGAGGTTTCCCCCTCGAAGAGGCTTATTATTTGAATTCCTCTCTTTTTCAAGGCGTTGAGCAGTTATTCTGAGGTTTTTATGCTATTTTGATATTTGGTTCTTAACATTGGTAGTGTAGCATGGGCTCACATTCCTGATGAGAAAACAAAAGTTTTACAGCCTAAATGTGTGAAATGCATTTTTGTTAGATATTCAGAAGATGTCAAAGGTTACATACTTCTTCAACCTCATTTCAATGAAATCATTATTAGAAGAGATGTTAAATTTGATGAAAATATCTTGGCCTATGAACCTAATTCGATGTCTGTGCCTTATTTGGATGCTATCCATCCTTGGAATTTGTTCCATATGTTGTTCCTATTATGGTTTCTTCTTCTTCAGATGATGACAATGAGGATGAAAATGCACCTCTGAATGCTCACCTTTCTCCAGTTGAATCCATTGAACCTGAACCTACACCAACACCAACCCTTCTTATATGGGTTTTTTCAACATGAGAAGAAGTTGGTGATATTGTTGGTAATCCTTCAAATCAACATCAGACTCATTCATAGTTTTACTGAGCCTATTCTCTTTTGGCTCAAGTTCTAGAGACTCATGATTCAGAGACATTTTCATAAGATTATGGTCATCCATATTGGTATATAGCAATGAATGAAGAGTGTCACTCTTTAATCACAAATGATACTTGGGATCTTGTACCTCTTTTGAAACGAAGAAAACTTTTCATATGGGTCCATAGAACTAAGTATGCATCAGATGTATGTGTTGAAAGATACAAGGCTTGGTTAGTTTCCAAAGGATTATTTCAATTTGAAGGCATTTGTTGGATATAGGTTTTTTTCATTGATGTCAAAAGGGGGTCAATATGATCAATATTGTATATGGTGTTATGGTGTTGGAATTAATGAAAAGAGTGTCAATAGGGCCATCATCATTGTGAATATGGTATGGTGTTTTGGGAGACATACCACCATCCCCAAATTCTAGTTTTGTGGATAGTATTTGAAGTAGTTTTTGTTCTACCAGGACATCGATATCTTCCATGATGTCTTTACTCCTAAAACTAATTGCAAGACCAAAATAAAAACCCTATAAGCCTAGGTCAAAATATTTACAAAATTGAAAAACGTAAACAAAAACCACCAACTTATCTCTTGAACATAATCTAAGAACTTAATTCCATGGATACTAAATTTTTCCCATAAATATGCAGTAGGGAGTTGCATTATACACACCAAAACAAGGCTCAAACCATAAGGAGGAATGATTAGACTGTGCCCAAATATAATTTACCTACATCCATTATTGTGGATACAAATAATATATGAGTCTCTTCCCAAATCAAATGCAAATTATTTAAAAGTGATGAATTAATTCTCATTTGACCATC
>ML781193.1:893758-918088 GCA_009831015.1 Picea engelmannii | reverse complement strand
AGAATGCAACAAATTCCTTTGATGTGTATTCTCCACCATTATTGGTTCTTAGCGTCTTGATCTTCTTACTTGTGAGGTTTTCTATTTCTGCTTTGAACTCTTGAAACTTGTTGAATACTTCATCTTTTTTCTTCAGTAGGTATAGCCAAGTCTTTCTTGAATAGTCATCTATGAAGATTACATAGTAAGAAGATCCTCCTAGATATTTTACTGGCTTCAGACTGCAAACATCTGAGTGTATTAGATCTAGAATCTCCTTAGATCTGTTATTGCTACTTGGGAATGGTTTCTTGATATTCTTCCTAAGGGCACATCCTTTGTAGATTCCTTCATGTGTAGACTGCAACTCTAGTATTCCTTCAACCATTATTTTGAGAAAGGGCAATGCTTGATAATTAATATGAGCGTACCTTCTATGCCAAAGTTCATTAGGGTTGACTTCGTCATGTACAAGAGCTTCTTCATTTTGTTCTAGTAGTCTATACAAATTTCCTTCACGACTTCTGATAACCCTAACATTCTCTATGTTGGAGTCTTTATGCCATGATAACACTTTTCCATCCACGAAAGCTATTATCTTTCCCTTGTCTTCTAGACAAGATATTGATACAAGATTCTTTTCTAAACCAGGTACATATAAAACATTTCTTAAGTGAACATAATTACTTGTTTTCATTTTGATGGCGGCTTGACCAAATCCTTCCATGAGGTAAGTGGTTTTGTCTCCAAGCTCTACCTTGTACAAGGTCTTCTTCTCATTTAGATTTGAGAGTCTGGCTTGATCTCCCGTCATGTGCCTAGAAGCTCCACTATAGATTATCCACATGTCATCTTCAATCGTTCCAGTAAGTGATGAGTAGTGTAAAAGACTGATTGTTTCACTCATGTCGTTGGTTGACTGGTAACTGGTCATGCCTTGATCCAAAACTTCAACTTCGTCATTTTTGTCTTCTGAGAGAGCCAAAAGGTGCGTTGAGTTAGGGCATATCTGAATATCTTCTTTTTGAGCGAGATGCTCCATCACAAGGTGTTGGATCTAAGATTAGGGTTTCTGCAACTGCTTCTACTAGTAACCCTAACGGAAGTGTCTTTGGAAGATGCTCTTGCTAGTAACCCTAGCGACAGTTCCTCAACGAGCTCAATACCCTAGCGGCTATGCTTCCTTCCAGCATTTAGATTGACTGAAGGAGGTGTGGGCCCATAACCTATTAGAATATGAGAGATTGTGCTCGTTTTACCATTGACAATACCCTTGTCACCCAACCATAGGCCGAAGCCACCCTTCGAGCACCTTGACCTTGACAGAGAAGAATACTAGTAGCAATCAATAACCAAGCAAGGCTAATGCACCAAGCAATAATAGAAACCAAGATGATCATATAGTCCCACCCAGAAACTGGAGCAACACCTTCCCCCAAAACTTGCGCACAAAACTGCCAACTGCAGTGCGCACAACTGGCTCTCTGCAATTCTAAGAATGTGACAAATGAGAACTGGCGCCCTGTATTTATAGTAATCTGGGAGACTTGCCGGGGCCTACTTCTCCTTTTGGGTACTAATTAATTCATTTTAATTATATTTCTGCAGCCGACATCTCGTCTAGGGTTTCCTTTACTTCTTTGCATCCTTCCAAAATATTCTAATCTCATCATAGGTCACAATAGAGGTTCATACCTCCCGAAGATACCATAATATCAATAGAAGAATGGCCCAAATGACTCAGTATATTTCATGATATTGTTTCTATGCAGGTTGATATCAAATGATATGATTTCTATGGAGATTGTATGTCTCTAGATAGTAGATGTATACTATTGTGGTGGATGTGTTCCATTGGTTGTGACTATGTGTCACTGATTAAGTAGTCATGTGCTACTTGGTGTGGTTGTGTACCACTGGATACTAGTTTTGTACTACTATGGATAGACACAGTTTTGTTCTATTGAATGACATTGTTTTGATTGCCATGAAGACTATCGGTAGTGTTGAAAATGATTATCAGCTACATGGATAGTTAGTGTGCTAGTGGATAGACATTCTCCAGGCCAAAAATGGTCCAGGACATTTATTCTTCTAGGACGTATATATGGATTAGAAGAATAGTCCTTGTAGCCCATGGTGTGGCTTCCAACATCTATTGGAATAGTTATTCTTCTAGGACATATGTCCGGATTAGAATAATGTTTCTTGTATCACTCTGTGGAGTGAGTGACTTATTCAATATCATGCATGATTACTCAGATGGAGTATGGCTTCGAGAGATGATTCAGTTGATGCTATCAGATGATATTGATAATGATGAGGGTGCTCATGATCTAATCATGAGATAACTTGTATGGCCATGATGATGCTACCGATTGAATGATATGTTTGTGCTCAAGACCATTGCTTTCAATACCTCCCTAGCTAGGAGGGAGTTTTGATATTATGGTAGCTGCGGGAGGTATTAACCTCCACGTGTAGCCCTGACAAGAATAGAATATTCTGGGAAGCAAGAGAAACCCTAAAACGTTGGATAATAACCCTAGGAGGCAAGTCATCTCAAGAGAATATTTATTATTGAGTTATTAGCGTCCAAAAGTAGAATTTGGCCCAGCTAGGTCACTTGGAAGACTATAAATAAGAGAGCGCTATAGCTCATTTGTTACCTCACCTCTCACAATTGCATAAGGCCAGTGGTGCGCAAGTCTAGAGAGGAGTTGCAGTTGCAGCTGCTGCAACTGGAAAATTTCGGTTTTGGCTTGGAATTTCTCTTGGTTATGGTTTGGACTTTCTACTTGGCCTTTGGTTATTCTTGCTTGGTGTGCTAGCCCTAGAGAGAGGTATGCTACCTTGATTGGCTATTTGGTTCTAGGGTTTGCTTCCAAAATTATTCTCTCTATCAAGTTTAAGGTGCTCGAGGGTGGATTCGACCTATGGTTGGGTGACAATATTTCTATATTGTCCATGGTTAAACGAGCACACTTATTATTTCTAACACTAATAATGAGTGACCTTTGTCCCTCCTATTAGGTTGTTAATCTTGTCTCGGTGATGTAACCCTTTAAGAGGCGTCTTGTTTTCATGGTGGATTATGTTAATAAACACTTTATGATTGGCCTTTGGGAACATGCAAATTAATTGGGGGCCCTAGTGGTGCCACACTTAGTATTAAGGGCTATGTCTAATTTTCCCTATAACACGCATGCACACACACACACACAAAAGGTCTCACAATTTCATTTGTATTCAACAAACACCAACTATCAAGTTTATTGATCAAATCTTAAAGGTACACTTGGACTCATGTAAAAATCTCGTGTATTGGGTTGATCTTATTATGTGGTTATTATTGTTCTTGGGTTTTTTAGCGCTAAGAAGCACATTCTACAACCTAGTATGGCATAAATTGTCCCAAATGAGTGATTAATGTTGATGTCAATCTCTTTGCACATTAATGTGTATATATATATATATATATATATATATATATATATATATATATATATAATAACCCTCTTATATGCATATTAACCTTCATATCTATCAAGCTCTGAAAGGGATCAAATCCTTTGAGGTGCAAATCTTTTTTGACAGTGAAAAAAATAGTGAAAGGTTTGTACCTCAAGGGATGTTCCCTCTTGACACTTGATAGATTTGCGGTTATATGGATTTAAGTTAGTTAACTATCACATATGTTATTGCTAAAATGGTAGTATAGAAAAAATTACTCTTGCGCCCTGTGTTATAGTTGCTACTCAGAGAGAGAAAATGACTCTTGTGCCCTGTGCTATAGTTGCTACTCAGAGAGAAAAAAATGACTCTTGCATTGTGGTTGTGCAATAATTTCCATTGGGTTGTGACATCAGTGTGATTCAATGTATGGGAGAGAAATTATGAAAGTGTATGTGCAACTTGTGATCGCCATCTTATTTTAATGCTTGTGTAAAAGGTGTATACACTAGTGCAACGTTATTCTCTCCCAGTATCCACACCAAAAGTTTTTTCTATCTCAAAGTTTTTTTTGAGGTGCAAGTCCCCAGGTTGATGTGATAACATTCTTACTCAATTGAGTATTAATGTACCTAGCTTTGACTTGTGGTTATAGTATATGTGACGTTTTGTACTATCTGCGCATTGGCATATCCCCATGTTTCAATTTCTTTCCACATTAATACTCTTGCTTTTCTTGTTTCTTTCTTTCTTCTTCTCTCACATCCATGCATTCCAATTATGAGAGCCTATGGAAACTTTGAGAGGAGAACAAAGTATCAAAGCCATGGTCTCCTTGGATTTTGGACTTATAAACCCTTGCTAGTTTGTTGGATGTGTAACTTTCTCCTCCTAAGATAAGAGGCTTACAAATCGCAATGAGCTTGGTGTTGTTTTATAGGTTTTGGCCGTCCCACAACTCTTGTAATCAATGAATTTTTGTGATGAGAGACAGATTCTACAACCCAATATGAGTGTGTAGTCTCTATGCTCAACTTTGAGATGACACATGGTACTTAAAAATAATAATAATAACTAATAAATATTTGATTGTTTGCCATAGGTAAAAAATTAAAATACATATATGTATATAAAAAGATTGAAGGTAAATAACGGCGAGGTGCATTCTACAACCCAATGAGGGAGATTGAAGGTAAATAATGGGAGGTTCATTCTACAACGCAAATGAGGGAGATTGAAGGTAAATAATGGGAGGTTCATTCTACAATGCAAATGAGGGAGACATGTGGCATATGGTATAATTTGGCCCAATATAATATTTTAAAATTTTAAAATAAATAAATAACATCCTAGTATGGATAACATTCATGCTTATAAATCAAAATATAAAAATAGGGAAGAGAAAATATAGAGATTTGCTAGGGTTTTGGTATTCATGTTGATTTGATGGCCTGAAGATAGTTATCTTCTAGTGTGTGTGAACATTTATATTGTCCTAGAAGCATTGATTGCAACCTAGATAGCTTTTCATGCCAATCACTTTCACCATAAGGCAAGGCACAATGGTCCCCCTGAACTATCTCTCATTATAAACAATAGTGTCTCCCAACCCACGATTAGCGATGGCACCTAAGGTTGTCTAGAAGGTCAGTTCAAAGGTATACCATGAAGTAATGGCAACCCTCTCCTCGAACCTAATATTGAAATTTCTTATTCTTAGTATGATGTTTCGAGGATACTTACTCACCACTACCACTCTTATAATTGCAAGGAATTGAAGATATGCATGAGATAAATATCCATTCCAAATGACTTGAGAAAAACACCTTGTGACACTTCTTTGCTAGTAGCCCCATGATATGAAATGCATTTGGTGCTCTAAGAAGCTAACAATAATGCTAGATATAAATTACTAATGAAAGTGACCCCTTGGAATGTTCAGGGCTTCAATGAGTCTAGTAGAAAGCACATTGTTATAATATCCCAATTTCGAGTCCCCGGATTAATAATGTATTTTGTTTAGTTGATGAAAGGTCGGAGTGCCTAAACAATTGAAAGATGCTTGAGTTCCTAGGAAATGTAATAAATTGATCATTATTAATAATAAAATACATCGTTGGCTACAAGACGGACAAGGACAAGAGTTATAGGGGGATATGATTCCACGAGATAAGGGGCTAAAGGGGCTAAGGATTTTTATTATATTGTATTTACCCATCTTGGTTGTAATTGAGAAAAGTGGTTACATGAGATTATTGGGGAAAGGTCATGTGGTTCTTGATTTCCAAGTAAATACATAACCCCTTCTATGGATTGTTTAGGGGTTCTTTTCCATTCACTCTTTCACTCTATCATTTGGTTCATTCACTCATTTTTTCTTGTTCTTGGTTAGGACATGGGGACAAATTATTGAGGAAAGAAGCCATTGTTTGTTGGATGTAGGAATTACTAGTGTATTCTAGCACAAAATTGGTGCTTGTATGCTTGAGATGCATTGGCATGTGTTAAACCTTGTTCACCACTGCAAATATTGAGTCTCGACATGGATATTCTTGACCAGATGCACTGGAGCCCTGGAAAGAAGTGGAAATCCTGAAGGACTGTGTGGCAATGAAGGGGGTCCATTATCTTTGGGTGGTGTAGGCTAGAGAGAAGAGTGTTGATTGGTTTGGGAAGCCAAGTGTTGCTCCAGAACCCTTCCTTGTGAATTCATAGCCCTGTCTTGGGGGTGACATGATGTTGAGACTTGGAACAACAACGTCTAAGGTTGGGTGGAATGTCTTTGGTCTGCAGCCAGTTGGTGATTGGTTTTGTTTAAGACAAGTGCTCTTTTTCATGGTTTCCTTTGCTTGTATATTGATTTTTGTTGCTTGTATATTGATTTCCGTTGTGTATTATTTATTATCTCTAAGATTCATATGTATAATGTGTCTGCTTGTTGGTCATTGTTGTGCATGGCATGTTTAAACATTCTCTCTGAGTCTCGCATGAATCTTGATTATTGCATGAGGTGTTAATGTGTTTCTTTCATGCTTCATTGGTATTAGAAATTTGAAATCATCCCAAGAGGGTGAGTTTAGAGGTACTCGAACAGTGGGTACAAACTTAGATCATAGCATTGAGCAAATTGTTTTTTTGGGTTTGTTGATCTGGGTGCATCACAACTTCCCACCAATTGTTGACCTTAGTGGGTGGGGCAAACATTTTTTGTCTATAAGAAGTCAAAATCATGGGTTCTATGCTTCAAATTACCTTGTCAGTTATTTGCATGGGGGGTCATATCCTTATGTCCCCTAATTTTTCTAACAATGTTGTGGGGTGGAGTATAGACCCCACAAATCATCTTGAGTGGATTCTTCTCAATTTGGATGTCTATTTTTTGGGCCTATCCAATATATTCCTCCTATGATGCTAGAGAGTGTGCGAACTTTGGCACTAGATGGTTGATGACCTCCCTAATTTTTCCCCTTGGCTTATCCATGTTGACTTTAACATGGTGGAATCTCAAGAAGGAAAAGAGGGGGCACCTCTTGTGCACCTCTCAATTGAAGAGAGAGAAACTTGGATTTCTCTTAAGGCACACCATGTGCTTGCTGACTCTAACCATAAGAGGTGGAAGGATTTCTCTGAGCTTTGGTTCACTAGGACCAAACTTCATAAAGGCACTAAGTATATTTACTAGTGGCTAGCTAGGGCTAGTCTTTATGAGAAAAACTCCTTTTTTTTATTCATCCAAGAACCATAATGTCAATGTGGAGGGCATTGTTACTCTTTCTAACCACCAACCCATTCAATTTTCTATCTCTTGGAGATCCAAGCAAACATTCATGATTTGAAACTATTACATTCACAATGTTTCCCACTTTAAAAGCCTTCAATGTCTGGCCTACATGCATACTATGTGGAACTTGATCCCCTATCCATCCAGGGATTATAGCTAGATCACCTAGTGGGAAGATGCCACCTCTAGAACAATATTAAATGTTATGGTTGACAATTTACTAAATTCCACAGAGACTACAACTATGTTGTGCATAGAGAGCTCAAAGGGGTCATGGAAGGGTTACAGTGGTCCCCCTATGATGAGGACAAGAAAGCTCGGGAAGCTAATTTATGCCATCTTTTGCAAGTGGAAGATGCCTACTGGGAAAGAGGCACATAGCCATGTGCATGACGAAATTGGCTCAAGTTGGGAGATAGGCCCACCAATTCCTTTTTCGAATACCTAACCACCAAAGAAGCTAGGGAATCCATAACCACCCTCAAAACTTCCTTGGGTTGGATGAAAAAACAAGAGGAGAATGAACATGAATTCATTGAACGCTGCCGAATGGTTTTCTAGTCTTAGGGTCTCTCCCTGAAGCGACTAGAGGCTAACCAAAAATGTCTTGATGCGGTGCCTTGGAAGATTTCTAATGAATATTGACGAGCTTATGACCTAACACTAACATTGGATGAGTTATTCGCATCCTTTCATGAGATGGCAGATGAAAAAGTCTCTGGGCCTGATGATTTTACATGTAGATTCTACAAGGCTACCTAGGATTTCATTAGCTTTGATATTCTCTATGTCTATACATAAGCCTTAATATAATGATTCCTAGGGGCAAGAATTAAATGGGGGCTTATCCAATTTATATCTAAGTTTGGGGATCTTGATATCATCACTAATTGGTGCCCTATTACTTTGCTCAACACTTCCTAAAAAATATTGGCCCAAGTCTTCACACTGCAACTGAAGCACATTTTTCCTAAGATCATCTTCACTCAGCAAACATGGTTCATATGTGGGTGGCACATTCTTTTGGAAGGGCATGGAATGTGCTTGTTATTTTGTTGTAGAGGATTTATTCATCAACATTGAATTTGAAAAGGACTATGACCAAGTTGAGTGGCCCTTCATTTTGGCCATGTTTCAAGCCTTGAGGTTTGGCCCAACATTCATCAACAGTGTATAACTCTCTTTGCCAATGTCTTAGCATGTCTATCTATCAAAAGGTGCAAGTTTGATGAGACAGGGTTGTTTTGATCCTTTTGACAAGGATGTCCACTAGATCCAAAACTCTATGTTAAGGTGGTTGAAGCTTTGGGCTATATACCTAACTCTTGAGTGAATTTGGGCCATATTTGGGGGGTTCACCTTCCTAGGTATATAGGGATCCAACTTTTCAATGGCCATTTCATTGATCGCTCTTTCTTGAATGATACTAAGGACCAACAATCCTGGAAAAGTACAATGGATTGCATTGGTGTGTTTGTGTTTCTCTTGGCTCCAACATTCAATGGGACAAAATCCAATGTTATCAATAGAGTCAATCATTAAGGGCAGTTTGGCTTCATTCCCCAAATTTTACCTTGCTCCAACCGAGCCAAAATTTTGAGTTTATTGGCATCCCATTTTCCTTTCAGAACTCCCCCCTTGATCTTTGGGAGGTGGTGGTTCAAAGGGTTGAAAAAAGAATCGATAAATGGGTCACTAAACCACTCGCATTAGCTATTAAATTTCAAATTTTCACTAAGGTGTTGGTGGCCACACATGACTACTACTCTTCATGTTAAGTTCCCTCCAAAGCTACCTATGACTAGCTAGAGAATGGTCTTTGTTTTTTCTATGGGATAAGCCCGACAAGTGTCCCAACCTTCACAGAGCTATTTGGGTTTTGTGTTGTGCTCCTATGGAGATGGGTAGTATGGGAATTATCAAAACTACAACGCAAGCTCAAGCTTTGTGCGCCAATTGAGTGATTCAACAGTGGATGGCCAGGAGACTTGGAAAACCTTTCTCATGCATCAGATTTAGCAAGGGTGGCCCCTAAGTAAAATGTCTTGGCAAGGCCTCTCCTTCTAGATCATTTTGTTAATCCCCTCCAAGGTCAACGTTGTTGGCACTTTCATGCTTTAGAGTACTTGGAAGGATTGGGAGATTGTCAAGCCCTTGTTGGTGTGGAAGGACCCATCCATTAGCTTTGGTCTTTCTTTCAATGACCATTTCTTGTTGTGGTAACCAAAGGTGCTCTTTGATGGAAAACCCTTGGCAAGGTCTTCTTGGTTTTCATCTAGAAAGATTTTTAGGAGGGCCATTTAGTCTTCTAATGAAGTATTTGATAGCTCTTCTAGGGATTGGACCTCGCGGCCTAAGATAAAATAGTAATTCATATTTACCATCATTGATAAGATTATTCTTACTCGCATTCAAGAACTCATCCATGAACACTTGTAGGTTACCATAGGTTATGAGTGGTGGTGTTCAAATCCCTACCTTGTCATTGGGATCAATAAGATTTGGCACCTAAAGTCACAACAAAAAACTTGGTTATTTATTCTCTAAAGCATTTGGAAGCCTATTATAGAGCCTAAAAATATATTCTTTGTCTCAACCCCAACGATAGGGGGTCTCCCTATTGATAGGAGATTGACTTACTTGGGGGTTCATAATCCTCGATGCCCACTTTGTGGTCGAGATGAAACTTTGAGGCATATTTTCTAGTTTTTTGTGTATGCTAAGGAAGTATGGGCTTGGGTTGAGTTTGTGTGTCAACAACTATTGTTGGCCTACCTTTCTTGGCATGTTGCATTATCAGGAAATTGTCTTACCTAGGTTGTGGAGTTTCAAGTTGCTTGGATTCTTTTCAAGGTTGAACTTCTCTTTTGGATTTGGAAAAATTGTATTATCACCTTTTGCTTAATGATCATATGTCATTTCATCAATTTTATTGGTATGATGTTGTGTTAATTCATGCCAAATTGCTATTGTAGATAGAAGTATGGTGTTGGAAGGTGTGCCTAGAAATGGAGAACCTCTAGAATCTATTAGACTATTTGCATGGGGCCCCATGCACCATGAGTGGGGTATCTCCTAACCTACCTAGCATGTACTCTCCATGTGTCTTTATTTTGTTGAGTCTAAAATGGCCTCCCTTTGGCCCTAACTTAGCGAGCTCCAAATATGGTGGTTCAACTGAACTTGACATTGTGTAGGAGGGCAGGTCTAACAGAGGTGGGGGAAAGCACGTAGTTAAACTCTTGGGCCACTACACATGGATAAAGATTTTCCCACACTGGCGCTCCTAATATTAGAGGGTCCCAATCCCTCGAAGACCCACTAATGGGTTGAACCCTATTGAGCGCCAACCATGTTTTTCAAGTTATTGTTGTGTATCCCCAAGTTGAAAGGTCATTCTAGCAACCTCACCAACCATGTGATGACCTTTCATCTATGGTGTTCTTCCGATAACTTCAAAAAATATTACATTAGTGTAATATCCCCATTTCTTACCCTTGGATTGTATTGTATGAAATTATATGCTAATTTTTATAATGATGTGAGTCAAGCTATATAAATGATCCCATATGTGAATTATGTAAATATCTTGTATGATTCCTAGTGCGGAGCTCAAGGCCAAGGACCAAATAGTGAATGTTTAGGCATGTACTTTTTATTAATGTGCTTCCAATGTTCCATGAGGTATACTTTCTAGGGTACTCTCAAGAAATGTAAATATTATTTTGAAAATTAAGATAAAGGTCCAAGGCTAGCTATAGAAGAGCATGAAAGGAACTATGAGTCTGTTAGAGGGGAAAAGAAAAGGGGGGTCAGTGGGTTGAGAAATAATCATAATTTTCCTATCTACTAGCCTTCATCTTTTCACCATGTGCCTTATTAAATACCCCAACCAAAAAATCATTGAATGCAAGTGATAGTTGGTGGGGAAGTATGTCTTCCTTCGTTATGAGAGAAAGGGGGTTGAGTACAAGTCTTAAGGAGTATAAGAGATTCCACCTCCACGGGGATTATAACTACATGGATATTCAAATCATATATTTTCACATGCCCTTTGTTCATTCATTTGAATTGATCATTCCTATTGGTGTATGCTATCTATTCAAGGGGAGTCCATTCCATTCTATGGAATGGATTGGCTGGGGTGTTCCCATGCTATGGCTGTAAACTATAATTTGAACCTACAAGTTCCCACTAGTAAATTTGTGGAAGAGAAAGTTGTGAACCTAGGAGAAAGAGAGAGAGAGAAGGATATAGAGGAGCATAGAGGTTGGGTTGGATAAGAAACCATTCCCATTTCCTTGTAGATTTCTTCTCATTAAGTACTGAAGAGCTAAAAGATGGATCTATTGGGTTGATCCTAAAGGTAGACTATACACTAGAATCCTTCTACACCCTCTGATAATACTAAAGAGGGAGGAGGACTTCCTTGGGGACTATTGAGTAGAGAAAGGAAAATCCTTCTGGTAATTCTAATGGATTGTTTAGCATAGAAAGGGTATATCCATGGTATTGTGTGGGGCCATGAAGTGAGTGTCATGGATGTGATAGTTGGAAGGTTTCCTGGAGAGTTATGTGGTAAATATTTTAGCTAATCCTTAGAGAAATTGGGTTGGGATACTAACATGAGTGTCCTTATCCTATTTCCTTTCCCGAGTGGCCTCATAGCTTGGCTTGGTGGTGACATCATGTTATGATCCAATTGCTTAAAATATCAGAATAGAATAGAAGTACACACCATGCACACCAATGTGAGCATGGAGCACAACTCCAATATAGATAAGTTATACAATAACTCCTTAAAGAATAGGAGAACTTCCTCCAAATAGTCAATTATGTTCATACATCACAATTCATATGTCTCCAACAATGAATACATGATCTCTATATATACCTATTCACACCTACACATGAGGCCCCTTTACTATTAGGTTGAATCTATTAAATATATATTTACACATTACATGTACATTTATCCCCATATATGCTCCCCTTGGGATCATATCATATACATTTAACCCTATATACTCCCCCTTTGGGTCATAACATAGTACCCTCCTTCAAAACTCTTTGTCCTCAAAGCTTTGCAATTAAAGGATTCACATGTGATGAAACCAAGTAATATGATTTTATTATGTTTAGGCTTTATTCTTTCAATTGATGATGATCCATCCATCCAAAATCAATTCTTTTTAGTTGTAATCCTTGGTGGCTTGTCATTGTGTAATCTTTTTTCCTTTGATTCCATGTATTGTTGTTGAAGCTTCTCCAATTTGTAGTAGATGTTGGTCTATGATAATATCTTGTTGAATAATGGTTTTGTGATGCCATATTCCATGAATATTGATGAATATTCCATCTTCTTCTTTGATAATGTTGATATTGATCTTCTTGTCTTCCTTTAAATCTTTCCCGATAATGAGGGTGTCGATATGGTTTCACATTTGGCAGTTTTTCTTCACTCTGCACCCATTTCATCTATCTTCTTTTAAGAGAGAATGGAATCCTCTATCCTCTTTTCGTGGTCCTTGATTACTCTATCCTTGGAGATAATACCATCATATTTGACATTTACATCCTCTAGATGAAGTTCAACTTCTTCAAGTATCTTCTAGTGACCTTTTTTAATCTTGTCTTCTTTCTCCTTTTGAAGTTGCAATGTCACCTCATTTATCATATTCTAGCATCCTTCTTCAATTCTAGATTGCATTTTTTATTTTACCTTATCAGTATTTAGGGATTCCTCAACCTTCTGGCAAATTTCTTCTTCAAGTCTTTTCATAGATTCTTCATCCAAGATCCTTGTTTCTTTTTTATTTTGATAATTCTTCTTTTCTTCTTTCAATCTCTTAACCTCATCTAATAGTTTTTTATTATAGTTTCATAATATACATATCTCTTCATCTTTCTTTTTCAATTCTTCCCTCGAATCATCATTTTCTCACTTTGCTTTGCTACTATTTTATTTCTTTAAGTTCTTAACCTCCTTAATGAATGATTCATTAAGGGATTGCATCTTGATAAACTCATCAATTTTCTTTGTAATATAGTTTCTTAGCTCATCATTATCTGTTTGCAATTTGGAAACATTTTATTTCAATTCCTTTAATTCATCTTGAATTTTATGCATCTCCATTTTTTATCTGTGATTCATTTATTTGAGAAGCATTTTTAAAACATTTCACATGCCGGGGAGAATCTAGTAGCTTCATCAAAGCTAAACCACCATTTGAAAGATTCACCATTAAACTTAAGGATTTCCCAAAAAGGAGTATTATAATGTTATTTTACCATCCTCAACCATTCAATGGGATTGATTTCATCTTTATCTTCATCTCCTATAAATATAGGTATTTCCATTGATTCTCAAGCGAGATCTAACCCCAACGCTCATCTTAAAACTCGATATATAAGGAATAATGATATCAAGTATTTATAATCCTTTACCTAATATACTCCTCTATGTTTTCTCATTCCAGTGGCTTTTGAATCAACTTAATTAGTCATCTCAATCAAAAGTTATGATAGTTTTAAGTGAACATACCTTTGAAAACCCTGATTTGGAGTATGTCCTTCTTACCAGCCTTCCTTTTGATGTATTTTTGAAATTTGGCCCCTATGAGTCTGAAATTTTAGCTTGTAGTACTATGAAATCTTTGACTAATCTGGGTCATTGAATTAGGGTTTTGGATGCCATGTGATCTTATAGAAAATAGAAAATACCAATATTTGACAATACCAATAACTAGAAAATACCAGTATTTGACTAATCTGGGTCATTGGATTAGGGTTTTGAGTTCCATGGGATATTATATGTATATTTTATTGTAAACCATGAAAGAGATGATGAAAAAAAAGATGTTGGTTTTCTCGGTTTGGGTTTCCAAGGAAAAAATATTTGTGTAATGTGTGTGTGCCATTGTATTTTTTGGTTCTTTTATTGAAAATATGTTTGCAGTAAATAATTGTACAAGGTTAAAATCAACAATTGAAGCTTATCCAATTTGTATTAGATGTTGTCCTATGATAATATCTTGTTGAATAATAGTTTTTTGATGCCATATTCCATGAATATTGATGAGTATTTCATCTTCTTCCTTGATAATGTTGGTATTGATTTTCTTTTCTTCCTTGAAATCTTTCATGATAATGAGGGTGTCGATATGGTTTCACATTTAATGGTTTTTCTTCACTCTGCACCCTCATTTCATCTATCTTTTTTTCAGAGAAAATGAAATCATTTATCATCTTTTCTTGCTCTTTGATTACTCTAGCTATGGTTGGGTGGAAAATTGTTTGTCAACTGCCAATTTCCTTGGACTAGTTTATTCAAAGGATAAGCATTATGTCTCTATATTGAATTCTTTTTTAAAATTATGTTATTAATATTCTATTTTCTTATGAATAAATTGGTAATGGAATTCATTGAGGTATGATATGTCTCTTGTTGGATACTACATTAACATCTTCCATGTCTATGGAATTATGTATTCCTTAGAGTTTATTTGGTTGGGATATAAATTTTGCATTTTAATTTATGATATACATTTGGATAGAGTAGGATAGATCTATATTGAACTCCCCTATGTATGTTGGCATGGCAGTAGGCCAATTCCAATATGGAGTGGAGTTGCTCAAATGATCCTTCGAACTATTTGCATTTGAATGCTATTCAAATCCTACAACATTAGAATGATGTCTAGGTAGTGTGCATTTGAAGTATTAACTTTGAAGTGGTCAATTGACCTTTATTTGATTCAAAGTATTTTTTGAATGGGATGAAATCCCCTTTTTGTTCACATTCAAAGTATTACATTTCAATGAGGCCTATGGCCTTTACCTTGTTATTTTTTAAGCCAAGGGAGAAATTCGAAAGTGACCTGATAGACCATTGGGTGCATATTCAAAAGAAACTCAACTTCATCTTTCAAAATGGTCTGATGATCTATTGGGGCATTCAAATGTTTGTTTATCGATTTTTCCCCAATGGAATATCGTGGGAATTTGAAGGTTATTGTTTGAAATATTGTTGATGGGTTATCTTGTATTTTGGGTTGACAAACTTTGATTACCTTTTTTCTTGAAAGGTTGGAAATTGATCTTTTGAAGAAGTCTAATAGTTCTTTAGGGCCATTTTGAAGAGGCTAAATGGATTATCAAGGCCTTTTGAATTATGTTCTTTAAAAGTGGTCAGATGGACTATCGGGGGAAATAAAAAGATGATCTTTTGATTTGGCCCAATGGTCTATCGAGGTGTTCAAATTGTCATTCTTTCAAATTGTCTCGATGGCTTGTTCAAGACATTCAAATGTGGATCTTTTGAATTGGACTGATGGTCTATTGTGTTGGTTTTTATTCATATGATATATGAGATATATTCGATATATTATTACAATAATGAGTGTTCCATATATAGGGAACATAAGGTGACCATCCATGAAAGGATGCGTCCCTTGAATAATCAATAACTATCTATTATTATCATTTACTTATTATATATGATATTTAATAATCAATAATTATTATATTATTAATTATTATCTTTAGAGAATGTCTTCCCGATGTTGTCTAAACATCAACACTCCCTCTCAACGAGGGAGACATTCTCCAACATGCCACTCTTGTATTTGAAGTATACAAACTTCACCCTAGACTCATGACACTTGTCTGTCAGTCTTGGGAGACATCTCTCTCCCACCTGAACCGAGGAGAAACTCCTTCTGCGTCTCTCCCTCTGAGCCAATTAACTTTCTCTAAGATTAGGCTCATTTGGGTCCGCATGTAATAGCATAGCATCTTGAGTCTTTATCATTCCTTGTCAAATCACCATGACTAGTACAAAGACAACACCAGGATCTTTCACCACAGGCACACACCTATGAGTGAATGTCGTCTTGATGCTAACTGACACGTGGAAATCACTTCAAGCACCTCAAGTCCATATTATTCCTTGTCATGATCAAGGAAGGACTGCGTCTGGGCCCATTTACCACAAGTGCACCTTTGTGATAAATGTATCCTATCTCCCTTGGTCTGCAGCCCAATATAGGAGAATTTTTGCCCGATGTTGAAACATCAACACTCCCTCTTAGCTAGGGAGGTATATTTCCATAGTAGTACACAACTACTGTCCAGAGACACGCAGTCTCCGCCAGTGGTACAAAACCACCATAGTATTAAAAGAATTGTCACACATGGCACTCCCATGTGGACTTCTAGAGGCTAATCCCTCTAGGAACACTTAGGGTCAACTCCCCATAGTGTGAGACATCAAGGGTCAACTCCCTTGACATGTCCTCATGTTCTCTCCACATGGGACAATGGGTTATAAGCCCAAATGTACTTATTCCTTCTCGAATAATTATCCTCACATATAAAATCAACTCAATTCAGAGAGGAGTACGATCTGGAGAAAGTTTGTCACACATGGCACTCCATGTGGACTTCTAGAGGCTACACCTTCTAGAAACACTAGGGTCCTCATGGGACATGTCCTCATGTGCTCTCCACAAGAGACGTTGGGTTATAAGCCCAACCACACTTATCCCTTCTCGAATAAGTGCCCCACTTATCCCTTCTCGGATAAGTGTCCTCGCAGATCAACTCAACTCAATTCATAGAGGAGTATGAACTGGAGAAAGTTTGTCACACATGGCACTCCATGTGGAATTCTAGAGGCTACACCCTCTAGAAACACTAGGGTCAAATCCCATAGTGTATGACGTCAAGGGTCAATTCCCTTGGCATATCCTCATGTGCTCTCCACATGGGATGTTGGGTTATAAGCCCAACTGCACGTATCCCTTCTCAGATAAGTGCCCCACTTATCCTTTCTCGGATAAGTGTCATCACAGATCAACTCAATTCAGTCACAGAGTAGTATGATCTTTAGAATGTCTCATGAAGCTGCAAACATCAACACTCCCTCTCAGCGAGGGAGGCATTCTCTGCCATGCCAAGTCTGTCATGGAAATACTTGAACTTCGTCTTGGTTTGTTAAGAACATCAGCAACCAGCTCATCTATAGGAAGGTACTGCACCAATACTTCCTTCCCCTGCACCATGTCTCTGATGTAATGGTACTTGATCTCAATGTGGTTCAATTTGTCATGAAACATTGGATTATCAGAGATCTTCACACAACTTTGGTTACCATAATGAATAATGGTGGAATCCATCACATGTTCAAATAAATTTGCAAGGATCTTGTGAATCCACATTGCTTCACGGACTGTCATACTTAATGCAATGTACTATGCTTCTGTTGTGCTCAAAGCCACAAAAGTTCATTTCCTGCTACACCAGGAAACCATGGAATATACCAAAGTGAAGCAACACCTGAAGGTGCTCTTTCTTTCCATTGTGCTCCCTGCCCAATCAGAGTCAATATATTCTTGCCATATCATATCAATACTGGAAGCATATCTCATACCATGTTGAACTGTGCCTCGCAAGTATCTCAACACATGCTTCACAACAATCTAGTGTGTCTATCTCAACTGACTTATAAACTAACTAAGTGCACTCACTGCATAGCAATTATTTGATCTAGTGTTAACTAGATACATCAGTTATCCAACTAGCTGTCTATACAGAGTCAGATCAATTTCTTCATAATCGGATGAAGACACGCTTAGTTTTTTTTTTTCAGATTTGTCATCATTGGTGTAGTCATGGGCTTCAAGTTCAGTATCTCAAACTTCTTGAATATCTCAATTGTGTACTTCCCCTAACTCAAGAAGATCTCATTAGTTCTTTGCCACACCTCTAGTCCCAAGAAGTAGTGCATCATACCAAGGTCCTTCATCTCGAACTCAGAGGGCAACACATACTTGCATTCAATCATAAGGCTCTATGTACCGGTGATGAATAAATCATCAACATAGAGGACCAGAATCAGGGACTCACCATTAAAAATATTGTAGTACAGGCTGGGATCAAAAACACTGGGGAACTCAATGCTTTGTTTTCTCTTCTAAACTTTACTATAGAAAATGGTTATTCCAGGTTATGCATAGACTAGATGTTGGGGACATTACATTTAGAAAATTTGGATCTCTTACAAATTGGACAATGCTTGAAATCTATTTCTACTCTTTTTAGTCAAATCAAATTTATGCATATATACATAGAACTTAATTCTTTTGTGAACACTCTATCCAAATAAGTTTTATCTTTGAATGAAAATATGTTAGTTGTGGAGGAATTCTCTGTTGGTTTTTATTCATATGAGATATGAGAGATATTCAATATATTATTACAATAATGAGTGTTCCATATATAGGGAACATAAGGTGACCATCCATGAAAGGATGTGTCCCTTGAATAATCAATAACTATTTATTATTATCATTTACTTATTATGTATGATATTTAATAATCAATAATAATTATATTATTAATTATTATCTTTAGAGAATGTCTTCCCGATGTTGTCTAAACATCAACATATTGTAGGTAATCTAAAGATGATCTTTCAAGTTGGTCTAATGGTTTATCAAGGGAAATCAGAAAATGTTATTTCCAGTTATCCTAGTGGTTTGTGTTTTGGATCTTTCCAAAGTAGTTGATGGTCATATTTCAAAAGATCATGATGGATTTTCCATCAAGGAGATCATTTGTAAAGGAGGAGATCTTTCGAACAAGGCCAATGGCCTTCACCTATACATCATGCACATCTTTACGAAGGACCTGATGAGATCTACATCCCCTTGTGTACATATTTTGAATGGGGACCTGAAGTGTTTATTCAATCAGGGTCTATGGACTGTAAGGCCTTCTATTTCAAGGCCTCAATAAAATAATAAATATCTCCTAATCTCCTACTAAAATAACCGCAATTTAGTTCAAGGTTTTCTTTCATGATTTTTTTTACACCGGGAACGAACTGGTAAATAGACATAATAACAACAACAACATAATAAAAACAGATCAACTTAGTAAAATACATACCTCGACCTACAGGTTAGTTGATTTATCCCCCAACTCGTTTGTTCTTGTTTTTCCCAAACTGACCAAACTGAATATTTACCTCCCAGCCGACTAGGAACAGCCTCTTCGGCTCCCTAGCTCCATAAATCCTTGTGGTTTCCTGGCCCCCGAGCCCAAATTTCCCAGCAACAATAGTGATCCTGTAAAATTTCCCCAAAACAATCTTTGTCCTCCAATATTCTCCTTCTTCCCCTCTCCCTTTCAGAATTTCCTCCTTGCCTTCTTCTTCCAGAATTATTTTCCCCAAGTAAGACCCCCTTCCAAGTCCTCTCCTCTATTCCTAATCCCATTCTCTCGAATCCCTCTCCCTCATTCAATTCCCCAACTACCTTATCCCCTCATTAATTCCCCCACCTACCATAATATAATAAAATAGTAAAAGATTCATTGTATTTAATTTAATAATTAATTAAATTTAACTTAACAACTATGATCAGTAAAATCAATTGGGTTGTTACATATACTCACCTTTCAAGAAACTTCATCCTGAATTTAGATTAATTTACAATACAAGGGTAATGATACATGATTCATACATCCATATCAGATAAACAACATCATCAATTTAAAACACTTATGCATACTAGTGTACATGTTCAAGGTATGCATGTGTAGCTAGTGTTGAGCCAAAAATCCTCTTTGGGCTCAACATGGTGTTTTACACCTTCATTCCTCCACAAGCACCCCTTTGTGTTATGGTTCCATCTGAAGACAGTGGCATGGGTCATAGTTACTATGGACTTTTCCCTTGAAAGAGTATCAATTGACTACCTTCATAGGGTTGTGATCTAAGTATGTAAAGACTTATCAAACACTAGAGAGTATCAGGGAACAAGTTCAAGTCAGTTGACAATAGTCCACGTCAGTTCAAGCTTGTTGCATTCAATTGGGTCAATGCTTCCAGGATTAGTTGAGGGATAGTAAGTTCAAATGGATACCAAAGTCATGATTCTCCCTAAACTAATATCACCTTATGGGAAATAGTACAAAAACCATGTTCATCGCAATGTCCATCATCATCTTAAACGCTACCCAAACAGGCTCATCCCGACCTTGCTTGACTTGTTATGGGACCATTTTCTTTTCCCCCCAGGGGAGGCCTTCCCGGGGTAATTTTTGAGTTCTGAAACTCTACCACATCATAATTCCTCATGCCAATATTTGTTAGTTCATATTTCATGAGCTAAGCACGCAGTTTGCAAAAATTTTACTCTTGGCCCATTTCGCCTGTCACTAGGCGGGTCCCTTGGGGACGGGGTCCTTTCAAAAAGGATAAAATGAAATCTGGTAAAATTTTGGGAAATAAATTCTTCCATATTGTAGGGATCGGGACAATATTTCCAATGGTCTATAATGAGCCCGATTCCGAGTCCGTATGACCCCCGTACGAAGGACACAAAGTTAGAGTCACTCGAATGGCCAAAACCAATAGTTGTGACTTCCTGGTTTGATTATGTTCAGATTTATGTTTTAAAGGAAAAATAAAACTCATACCTGATGTAGGGAAGTTTGATACCTTTCCAACGGTATATCTCATGCTTGGTTTTGACCTCCAGTTGGTAAGAACAAGTCTTCGTAATTTCATGACCAATTTCGGACACCAGATTGGTTGCAGTGCTTCAGGGTTTAAAATTTGCTGGTAAAAAGTTTTAAATCATATATTAAAAAATTCCACATTGTAATGGACTCACATACCTTTCCAACGGCTCCTCATTTTCCTCATTCTAACCTTGGATGGCTCGGTTAGAGCTGTCACAAGTTGGTAAATTATTTCGGGCAAAGGAGGGCAACCAGCTCGCATAGTAGGGTTTCATAACAGATAAAACAACCATTAATTCCCCCTGCACACAAATATATGGCCCCTTCATCGAAGTAATCATCGATACCTTTCCAATGACAATTCATTTGTCTCGATTAGATATCGTATGACGATATGGTGTCTTTCGCAAGATTGGGTGTCATGTGGGCCCACCAACAAATCACGGGTTTTAAGCGACGACTGTTCCGGGCCGAATTTCAGGGGTAATGTGGCATTATTTCAGATAGATGACAACTTATTCTCGATGAGCTCGTTGAGACCTTTCCATTGACGTGCTCTACGTCTAATTCTGACCCCGTCTCATTTGGAAACCTTTGTGGGTCTCAGTCAACAGTTGTAAGGTCAAAGTCAAAGTCAAACTTTGACTTGCCACCATTTTTGAGAAATATTAAAAAAATAGTGGAAAAATAATAAAATAATTCAGAAAATTCATAAAATCGTGGGAAGGACACGAAGCCTCCCTCATGCAATATTTTGGAAATTTGATTTTTTTGAAAAATTAGAAAATACAAAACCCTCCCTCTTCCCTCTCTCAAGTCATTTTGGCATTTTGGCCAAGGGGAGAGGGAGCTCGGCAAAATGTATTCAATGGAATAAGGAGGCTTCCTGGAAGAAAGTGCAGGTCTTCATTGAGTAGCCATCCATAACCATGAAGCAACCTTCATACATAGAGCCAAGTAAACCCCGTCAGTCCCAATTCAAAAGAAAAGAAAAAAAATTGTTGGTTATGGTGGATTTTTGTATGAAACATTGTTATCTCTACCTTCAAAATGGTAGCTTTGGTGATGATTTAGATTTGGAATAGAGTGTTGGTTCATGTTTTATTGTTGGTGTGCCATATTCAGTTATTTTTTTTGCAAAAAATTAAAAGGGAAGGGGATTTGAACCCCTCGTGGGCACTAGGCCCAAGCCTCCAAGGCCCCTTTAGAGATTTAAATTCCTGAGTTTGGTTGAAATTGCAGGCTTGTGCATGGCCATTTGAAAGATATGGGCTTTGAAACCCAACCCCCTCCCTTTTCCTCTACTCAGAAATGCCCACAAATAGCCCAGAAATCAAATAGGAAGGGAGGGGGCTTGAACCCAAAACCTCCCTCTCCTAAGTATTGAAAAAACACAAAAAATTTGAAAAAATTAAAAAAATGATTTGAGGGTGGTCGACCACCCATCCACCACAAAGGTGCCACCACCCACCAAGCCTCCTCTTCCTCCTCCACACACCAGTCTGCTCCCTCCTCTCCACTCTTCCACCCAGCGCTACCTTCTTTCCCTCCCTCATTCTCCCATACCTCCACCTCCCTCCATTCCTCTCCCTCCAAATCTCGTGCAGGCTTCCCACTCCTCTGCGTAGACCCTCCATTCTCCCTTCACCACCTGCTACACCCTCCATCCTCCCCCCGCCCCCCGCGTGCACCCAACTCCTCCTCTACCATGTGCCAAGCTCCACCTTTGTGTTTCCACTTCCCCATTCCTATCCTTGCGCGCTCACCCTCCCTTCCTCCCACCTCCCTTCCTCCTACCTCCACGCACCAGTCATCTCCTCCTCCACCCTCCTCTCCTCCCATACCTCAACTCCAGCCACCACTCCATATTCCCCCTGATTCACTCCTCCACAGCCTCTGCACATTCTCTCATACCTCCACCCAACACCACCTCCTCCGCTCCTCCAACTACGATAGGCTCTACTCCTCCAACCACCGCGGGCTCCAGAGTTGGGGTTTTAAATTAATTTTAAATTTTAATAATTAGTTTAATTTTTAAAGTTTTGAATTTAATTTTTATTTTTGTTTTAAATTTTAATTTTATTTCTATTATATATATATATATATATATATAAATTATGCTATTTAATTAAGAATATAAATAAAAATTTTAAAATAGGTTTTTTAAACTATATATTAAAAATTAAAATTCCTCCCCTCAGGGTTAGTGGACCTTTTAATTCCATAAATTCGCTATATGGAGGCGTATTTTCGCCCATGAATAGTAGAAACGACCGGGGCAAAGTCAATAATGCATCCATGGCATCCGTCTCTGCAAATTCAGCCCTAAATTTCAGTGGTATGTCCCAGAGCAACATGGACTCATTATTGGCCCAAAAGGCACGGGCTAGGAAGCCTAATTAGGGGCCTCCAAGGCCAAACTGGGTCGGATGAGGAAAAATCATTTCAGATACAGGTATGTGGGTCTGTAGCAGCCTGTCAATTCTGGTGTCTAGCCTAGAATTTCTCCCCAATTTCAAATTTTCCCTTGATCAGTCTCTCAACCAGTGCCTTCCCACGTACCTTTCTGGGGCCATATCTTACTCATCCAAATTTAGATTTGCACCAAATGAAAGGCAGTAGGAAGGTAGAAAATAGTGCTACAACATGGGCATAAGAAAGAACATTTTTTTAGCTATTTGGTACAAGGGAAAATACTCTCGAAGTTTAGGTCCAAGAGGTCCCTTTTTCGAAACAATCCCAAATCGAAGTCGTACTTCAGTCAGCTCACAGGGAAACTTATAGGAAGAAAAGGGGGGGTATAATCAGGTCTGAAAAGTTTCTGAAGAGCGAGCATTTTCTTACATACAATGACCAAATCCCAAAATCCCCTCATCCTCCTAAGCAACTCTACAATTTCCCCACACCTTGGGGCTTCATCTCGGTGAATCCAATAGCCATGGATGGCCAGGAGCTATACTAAATCACCTCACCTACAACTGCAAAACATGGAAGCAATAAAGGAGTCTTTGGGATGGCACAAATCCCAAGGAAAATGGTGATGTGGCATATTAATTTTGTCATTTTATGAAAAATGACTTTTTGTAATATTCGATCCATTTTGGATAAGATTCTCTTTTAGGATAAGGTTACTTTTTGGTAAAAAACCAAAAACACTTTAGGGTTGGTCCACTTGTCACTTTTCCAAAAGTGACAAGTTTCTTGTGACCTAACCCTAAGCCTTCACCTCTCCTTTATAAATAAGAGGGTTGGCATTGTAAAAATGGAGGATAAATATAGTAACAAAGCTCTGTTAAAATTTTCCAAGTCTCTTTGTGTGTGTGATATTTGTTGAATTTTAATTGTTGGATATGTCACTTGTTGGTTAAGGGTTGAGGGGTAGAAGTAAATACTTGTTATGTTAGCTATCTCCAGGAGGGATTGGTTAGCTAGGTGTTTGTTGTTGCTTCCTTGGGTTGAACTTACTTTCTTTCATTTTCTAACAACCTTGTTTAACTTGTTTGATGTGTTTTAGTGCATATTTTCTGAAGTACTTAGTTGTTTTCAGCCTTAGTTAGTGGTTGGGAGTCATAGGGCCCCTCAGGAAA
>ML781193.1:873005-893258 GCA_009831015.1 Picea engelmannii | reverse complement strand
CATACAATGAATCAATTGGGGCTTTCATGCACATAGCGGCCTTGCCTCTCACAAAGAGCCTCAACCCATTCCTTTGGGTTGTGTTGACGATTAAAATCGCAATGATGAATTCTGCCTGCAAAGAATTGCTAAAAGCACTATTATTTAATTATGATAATAATATAATACTAGTAGGTGGGACCCCCTTGTAGACTAGAGGCGCAAGGATAGACATATGAAACATATTTTGTTTATGTTATGATATTGCCTACACAGTCCTACATTTTTTACGATGCAATCTTGGTTTCATTTGGTGTGATAATAAGTGGATAATGCATTATTGTGGAATGCTTTTGGTAATCACTTGCGAAACATAACAGTTTCTATGGGTATGAGGATCATGTTGTTTGTACAGTTGCTATGTTATAACCTTGTTACTAATTCTTATGTTGATTACTTAGCCACATATATGCAAGAGATACTTAATGGTAGCATGATCAAGACAAAGGAAAATTATGGAAATGTTATATAGTTCAAATAAAAGGAAAGAAAACATGTATTAACCCTTGAGCTATAATAAAAGACTACATACAAATTTCGAATGAAATAATTAATGGGTGAAAGTCTTAGTCCTAACTATTATGCTATTTGTTTGGTTAATGGACTATGAAAATTTCATTAAAGTCAAATGGAGGTGCATATAACAATGTTGATATGGATTATTGTGTGGAGTTATGGCAAGGGTTAACATATGAAATAGTTCGGGTGGTGCACTATGCAAAAGATATGGTCTCAGATCTTACGATGGATTGGCATTGATTATGCATTGGTTATATGGTTTAATTTATTGGTGGATGTTATGCTTATGGAGTTGTCTCGTACTTGGAATTGAATGGGGCTAGGTGATGGAAGCGACGTGCATTTATTGCACGTCACTCCAAACCTTCCCTATCGCCTGTCACCCTAGCATTGTTCCATTGTTTCAATTTCGCTCTGTTGGTTGGGAAGCTCTGCGTTTTCAGGTTTTTTTTGAACGGAAAGCTCAACCAACTTGTCATTTAAGCATTTTTCCCATAGGTGTGGTTATTTTCTCTCCATCTATGAAGTATTCTATGTTTTATGAACCAAATGGTGTCTCAGTGTTGCTCGGATTCTGTGTGTTCTTGAGATTTTTGATTGTTTGTAAAATGGTGTTATAGCTCTCTGTGATGATTGTAAAATGTTTGAAACTATAAGCCAAAAAATGGGTATTATTAAGTTTGCACGTTGGTTGTTTTCTCAGTCAGCGTGGTTTTATGATGGGTCACTGTGGAATAATAGCAACAGTGGTGCAATAAGGCTCTGAGTTTGATGGTTGAGGTTTTTTATCCATCGCTTTGTGTATCAATGTTTGTCAACTTGTTTCCCTCTCGGTTGTTGTGGTAATCCTTGCCCAGTTGTGAAGAAACTGCCAACAATTGGTGTGCTCTTTCTTTAAATCCTGAGTTGTGGTTGGTAGCCCATTCCTATTGTCTTTTCATTGAAAGTGTCCCAATATCTAGTCTTGGGTGGCCCCGAACGTTAATACAGGCTTGTGTGAGTATTGAATCGATATAGGTTATATCTTGGAGTTCTTTCACAAGAATGTGTGTCCTCATTGTTGTTGTCAAAATTTATTAACCTCACAAGTGATTGGAAAAAGACATTGTTTCATTGTGTTTGAATACCCACCACTGTTAAAATAACCCGCGTCTCTTCTCTGTCAGTGTTAGACGCACATGTGTGCACTAGGTTGTTTTAATTGAATTGCCTTTGTCTCTCTTCAGGTGTTAACTTATGGTTCCATCAGGGCTTGGAGTAATAAGTCGAAGGACTGTGTGGCTCATTGTTGTTTTGTTTTCAAAATTGTTTTTTTGCTTGTGGTTGTTAATCGATGGTGAAATGGATAAGTATTGGACGACCATCAGCTCTCTGTGTTTTTGTTTAAAATGACAAACAAGCTTTTGTTTCCTCTTTGCATTTGATTTTTGACAAAGCCAACTCGGATTTTGACTATCTCTGCTCTCCTCGGCCACATTTTGAGGTTTGTCAAGTGTCGGGTTATCAATTAATGATTGTGGAATTTTAAGGAGACGTGCTCTCTCGTTTATAAACCCATCCCTTTTGGTCGAATCTCTGTGAGGTCCTTCTGTAATGAAATTTTTTTAACAAATAATGAAGGAAAGGAGTGGTTTCATACAGTCGAGGGATGTCTTTCTATTCATTATGGTTTTGATCACTGTGTTTTTAACCAACGTGGTCTTAATTTCTTAAAGAGACGCCTGTGTGAATTTTACTAAGCCCGATCAGGGTTCTGGAAAGTTAAAAGGGTGTACGTGTGTCAATTTAGTTTTGTTCGCTTCATACATGATATAGTTATATTGGAATCATCGTGCAGACTACCAATTGTTTAAAAGGGAAGTTATATATGTTAAGATCAAGCTCGGGGCTTATGTTTGGGTTGACTATTATTATCAATTCAAGATTTTGTTGATTGATATGATTAAAGTATTGTGTATGAGCAAGCATGCTTTTAAGTCTGTCCATGTTTTTTAAAAGACACATGTGTACATTTAAATCAGGGCCGATTATAATTTGATGAATAGTGACTATTGATTGTTTATCATGGTGCATTATTGATTATCAAGGATAAAATGTTGACCATATTGTTGTGCATGTTTTGATTATTTTTAAAAAAGAAAGAAGAAGGGATCAACGTTTTAATAAACAATATTGTTGAATGGAAAAATATTTTATAAGTTATAATTGCACGCACTGTTATAAATTAAGGAATTCTGGGAAATTTAATTATTGAAACAACAAGCAGTTTTGTATACAATTGAGGAACACTGAATGTTGGTCTTGGAAGTGGATGTTTTTTGGATTATTTTTTAACAGAGTTATGATTGTTGATTTATTTAATTTATTTTATGAACAATATCCATCAAATTCCCTATCTTTTTCTCACTTTTTCGCTCAATATAAATCCCCTCACAATCCCAGATTCATTTTTCACTCTTTGTTCTTAAAATTAAATTAAAACTATGTATTACAGTGATTAATAAATAACACAGAGATGAATCACAACTGATATGATTTTGTTATTGTTGCATAGTCGATTGTTCAATGAATTGTTGAGTAGTAATCATGTTCTTACTCCCTTTCATTTTCTCACTTTTTATATCAATAAAATCCCCTCAGGTATCCCAGAACCCTAATTCAACCCCTACTCATTATCAATTATTGAATGAATTTTATGAATTGGATTGAATGGTTCTGATGTGATTGTTGAGCCAAACTTTGTTTCATATTAAGAGATGGCATGTATGGTTTGTTTAAGAATCTAGTTGTTAATAAATGTTGCATACAGGATGAGCTTCTTCAGTAGAGGAAGTCATGGCCGAAATAACAGGGGAAGAGGGAATTGGAATAGAGGGCCTATAAGGCCAAGATTCTCAATACATTTTGATGTATATCCTCAAGAGTTAAACCATCTCTTCCAAGCTAGATTTTTCAATTGGATTGGACAATGGGTAGTCCAACCTAGATCAGAGAGGCCTCCCTTCTAACCCCAGCATGTCCCTGGTATCCCTGTGCCCCCTCATGTTTCATTGTAATTTGAATTTCTCGAGAATGATGGATGGAAGGAGATTGTTCACCTAACAGTCTTCCAACATTGTGGCTGGCCAAATTTGTCTCTACCTACTCCTCCTCCACCTGTTAACCCAAATGTCCAGATTTCCCCTGCACATTCACCTGTACAGTCCTCCCACACAAGAAAAATACTCAAAGTTGAATCCCACCACATGCATGACAAAGGAAAAGTTTTTGTTTACCCCTCCTCTCTCTCAGGTGATTCAACCATATTTGTTTCATCCCGCATGCACTTGAGAGATGATTGTTCTCATGTCATCGATGAGATCAAGCCTCAAGTCTCTACACAAACTAAGGCTAATTTAGAGAATTCAAAAGGGGATAGCAACAACAAAGGGAAAATTGTCTCTCAAAGTGGAAAATRCGATTTTTTATTTTACTTTATTATTGTTTTATTGAGGACAGTGGACTGCTGAAGTTTTTGGACAACATTATATTTTTGGATATGTGGATATTATATGTTTGGATATGATTTGAAATATTATTGATATTTAATTTTCAAATTATGGAAATGATTATGGGAKCCACAAGGAGGGATGTGTCTGATCTATTGTCTAGTTATGTTTATTTTTATTAAATAAATTAAAGGGAGTCACAAGGGGTCCCACCTACTAGTTATTATTTATTAAAARACCCTTATTATTATTATTATTATTATTATTATTATTAATTATTTCCCTAAACTAAAAGCTAGTTGAGTTTATGTTAACTTAACTAAATGAAGTGGTTGAACTACTTCAACTAATTTGGAATGCATAAAAACAAAAAGAGAAGGAAGAACAAGAGGAGAAWCAAAGGAGAAAGCATATTAAGGTTTGCTCTTAAGTTTTATTGAGATAGTTCAGTTTTCATTCATTCTTCAATTCATTAAAAGCCTAATTCTCTTTTATGACAGTAGGGTCCTATTGTAGACAACAAGATTCAAAGTTGAATTACATCATTCAGACACTTGTTTTCATAGGTGTTGATCTATCTTTGATAGTCTGTGTAGACTTGTTTGTTTATGAATTAAATTTCATGATTGATAAAGGATATTGTGCAGAGTCGAGTGGGAAGCAATTTGTGGCAAGTTGATCCATATTTTAAAGTTCAGTTTTTACTTCCTATCAGAGTCCTTTTGTATGGTTTTCATTGGGGATATCTAAGTTTGACTTTGGTCCAAACTCCCTCAGGGATTTTTGTAAAGAGAACGATTCTTTTGATTTCTTGGAATGAAATAAGTGATTTATATTCTGTCTCATCTGTGTTGATATGTGAATTGGTATTTTTTTCTCTTGTCTCCACATTTACTTTTTGCAACTGTATTATTCAGAAAATAGTATAAAAATGTTATATTTTTGCAACAATCATTTTATTAAAAAAATCAGCCTAACCCCTTGTAATTAATACTTGTGGATTGGGAAACACTTTTTGAAGCTATAAACATAGGGTAAAATTTTTGACTATCTTGCATTAGCCAAGCAAGATCCGAAAATGCTTGAGGAAAATAATTTCATATATTTTCCTCAACAGGTTGAATGGTATAATCGTTTACTTGTAATTAGTTAACTTTGTCATATTTCATTGTATATTTTCTCATACACTAATCTACAGGTGGTTGCCCATAAAGGAGCCATGCAAAAATCAGCAAGCTAAATACACTCAAAAAAATGCAAAACACTTGAAAACAAAGCAGGGGTCCTCCCCATACACTCAAAACAAAACCTATACTATTTAGTTATATACATACACATTATTTAGTCATGAAATATATGTCACATACTTATTTTACTTGTTTTTGTATAAATTTTTAGATAGATTTCAAATTCATTGACCATGAGGCACGCTTGTGAAAGAAAGATGTTACCTCGCCACGTGGATGGACTGGTCCTTTATTTCAAGAAATTTCAATTTTATAGGATACTAAGTGTCAAAGCCGGGGAGTCTTCATCAGGAGCCCCTCAGAAGTTGTATAGTTAGTATAAATCGAGTGGTCTTTCCTTAGTACCACACGGTTAAGGAGTTGAATAGCTCAGCTTGGTTGGAATACTACTCTGTTTGGGTAAGCTCAGATAAAACTCCCTTTAGGGGGGTTCTGGGCCTCTTCCTTTTCACAGGTATCCTTCTTCCATCCAAAGAGCTTTAAGATCCTGAAAGCGCCAATGACGAGAAGTATCTAATCCTTGCTTCTTTGAACTGCATGGCAAACTCTTCAAACTAACCATCGTGGTCTACTAAGACTACTCTTCTTATATTGGTTGGCATAGTTCTAGGATGTGTTTTCCTGAATGGGATAACCTTCATAACAGTGTGGTGGCCAAGGCATGTGTTAATAACAAAAAATTCTCCAATAAAATACATTTAAAGTCAAACCTTTTGTCAATCCACCCTTCATCCATGAACCAAAATTGAAGTTGTAAATACTCTCCCAAACATAATTGTAACAACTTGTAAGAATGTTGTCCATCTTGTTTTACATCCCTCCTTTTGATTCGGTAATTTTCCGGGGTCACTTCCTGGGTCACCCCTGGGGGGTACCAAGCCATTATGGGCTTGTTTCTATGTCTTAAAATCTTTCAACAACTTGTTGTTCACAATTTATAGCCATCTGAAAAGACTTGGTTGTAGCTTTTAAGCTCACGTTTCACCCTTGATATTTCACTCTTTCACTTGAGACATCTATTGGTTTATTGTCCATGACCCCGGTTTACCACGGGAACCCATTTTGGGCCATTTTCCAAGGCTTTAAGGGATCGAAAAGCTCATTGTTCACTTTATTTAATTTGTTTTCCTAAAAATCATTGAGATTATTTTCATCCTATTGTCCATAATTTTCACCCCCCGGGCCATTTTGGTCATCCAGGGAGTTGAGGGAGGACAACACATAGGGTGGGTGGTCCTAAAAAAGACTTCTTGGAAGTCTTTCGCCTCTCCTTTTTCCCCTTCATTACCATCTCAGGCGAAGGACCATCTGAGGTGTGGGTAGTCTATGCCTCATGTCAATCTATCAAAGAGGTTGTAACCAGCTTCACAACTGGATAGGTCAGATCTGTCCCAACGGACATATTTTTCTTATAACATGTCACTTTTATGGAAATCATAATGAGGACTTGCAAACATCTTTAGTTTTTCTTGTATCCCAAACTTGTACTAAGCATTGGACCCAAATTCTTTAGGGTCCTTTTCCCACTTGTTGACAGAATTTTGTGGCAAGGTCTTTCAGTGATCCTTTGGAATTTTCTTTGGTACTTGTTATAGTTGAGTTCCCTTACAATTTTGTTGCATCTACGAGTCATAAATACCATTGAGTTTTCATTTCCTCTTACCTTGTTAGTGTCTGATTTTACTGGTTCGAACTCACGTGAGAAGTTATAAATCTGTCATACGCTACCTTCCACTTTGAGAAGAACAAAAACAAAGCTTTGTTTATAGTTGAGTTAATCAACATCATGTTAGAAAGAGTAGTATTTTTGGTGTGATACATCTCATACTTAAAGTACTTACTTGATCCCCTTGCAATTTGGCAGGGCAGAAACATCATAAGACTAGGGAAACAATGTCCCCCAAGAATACAAGAAGTCAAATTTCATGAAAGAAAACAAGTAGCAAGACACATACACCTAGGAAACCAGAGAAACTCATTAAACCTATCGTGCAAGTTGAGTCATCCTCTTCCTCTTCTCCTTTTCCAAGCCCCCTACTAAAGCAAGATTTAATTAATTCAGAAACAGTTACTAACCCTCAAGTTGTTCCTCTCGTTGTTCCAACAACTGTTGTTGTTCCTCCCATAGTTTTTCCGATGGAAATGCCCTAGCAACCTGGGACTCCTTTGAGGTTGCCCCGACCTCTTCATGACATGCCTGCGAATGCCCCAAATAGGCTTCATAAGTTCAATGGCATTGGTACATTGAATGCCTAGGAACATATATAAAACTTCTATGATGCATTAGCACTTATGAACATAACAATTCTTGATGGCATCATTAGAATTTTTGTAAGAACCTTTGAGTGTGAAGTAGCGAGATGGTATCTCTTGCTACCCAGTGATAGTATCCTATATTGGAACACTATGGTCCAATAATTAATGAATCATTTCCAAGGGGCGGATGATGTAGCTTCTCTACTCAGGGATTTCACAACCATCTCCATCCATGAGGGGGAGAAAATTTGAAACTTTAATCAATGCTTTACCTCGACCTTGAATAGGATCCCAACTGCTTCCCAACCATCTGAGAACAATTTGTTCCATTACTACATGACCGCTATGAATCCAAATGTAAAGTATATATTGAAAGATAAATCAACACAAACTTTAGATGTGTCTAAGGATAGTGCCCTGGAAATTGAGAGAAACATGGAGGAATCCTGTATGATTCCCTCACCTTTATCATAGCCTCATTTTAACGGGAGGCCTAGGAATGAGGTACCTCTAAACGAGGGTCCTCGGTATGAACCCCCACTTGCCCAAACTTCGAGGATTGAAGAAAGGGAAAGTTCTAAAATGCTCAATTTGTTAATGAGCATGAACAACCAAATACTTTCCCTTAAACGAAAGGTGAATGACTTGAATTTTACTACTCCTACGAGTCCAAGGCTTCCTTTTCCTCCTACCCCTCCTCTTAGGAAACATGTTGCTGAAGTGGATTGGTGCCACTTTTTCCAAGACTTCCATGATCCCGAGTATTGTTACTCGTATACACATCACCTGGAATTGTTTAAAACTGACAAATCTCATTTACCTCCAATGAAAAACAAGCTTGCCTCCACTTCCCAAAATGACCAAGTTAACATGGAATATTTTGTTCCCTGTGATGATGATCCCCTTGCCTTCAGAATCTTTGTGGTAGAAACTAGGAGTCAGGCCCCTAAAACCACTCTGCAAGGGGTGGAAGGGACCAAAATCGATCTTAAGGACAAAGCAAAAGGAAAACTTTCCATGAATGATAGATTACCTTCCCCTCCAAGGAACAAGGTTCCGTGGACTCCAAACAAGGTAAATTTTCCTAATAATCCACCACCCTGGTTCCCAACATCGGTACATTACAACGTCGTTGAAGATCTAGTGAAGGTCCCCACCCACATGACATTATTAGATGGTCTTAGAACACATGCTCAGTTTGAGAACCTTTCACGTGTTCTACGAGCACCTCCTACTCCACGAATGGAACAGAGAGTTCCTCTTTCCAAAGAGTCCTCTTCTCAACCTAAGGAAGCATATGATGTTATTGATTTAGACCTTGGGGTTCCTCCTTTCTATATCTCAGTTTTGATTTCTGATTTTGTGCTCCATAATTGTGTCACTGACACAGGAGCGAGGTACAATGTCATGCCCCTTCGAGTCATGAGCAGACTGGGTCTTGAATGCACAGGCCCATGTAAAGATCTATTAGCTTTGGATTCAAGGACTGGACTGTAGAAACCATTGGTTACATCAAGGACTTATCCATTACTTTCAACCAAGCTCTGGATGTGAGCATGCTCATAAATTTGATCGTAGCAGATATACCTGAAGCATATGGCATGATTTTAGGGAGGTAGTGGTCCACCAAAGTCAAAAAGGGTTGTTACTTCATGGAAGGAACCCACTTCACCTTTCCTCATAAAGGTGTTGAAGTTGTCATTAGGAGGGAACCAAAATACCGAGAACAGGTTGTACCTGCTTCCTACAATACAAAACATGTGTCTTTTCAAGATACAGGGATGGGTATGTACACTATATTATCTGAGGAAGATGCACATGTCCCTCCTTCTGAGTTGGAAGAAATGGTGTGGAGTATGGATTTTGACGGTGCTAAATCCAAGCACGGATCTGGGGTTGGGGTCCTTTTGTGTGATCCCAAGGGGAAGGCAATCCCTTTCTCTTTTCTATTAGAATTCCCTAACACTGATAATATGGTTGAATATGAAGCGTTAGTTCAAGGCCTCCAAAAGGCCTTAGACTTAGGAATTCACCATTTTTTGGTGAGTGGGGATTCTGAATTGGTTGTGAATCAAATCAGAGATAAATATGAATTTCATAACCCACGCCTCAAACAATACCACCGAAGGGCTAAGGAACTTATTGAGAATTTCTTATCTTTCAACATTCAAGCAGTAACTAGGGCCGCAAACCACATAGCTAATACTTTGGCCTTGGTTGGTTCGTGCTTCACTTAGGATTTCATAAGGTCTATCGAAGATATAAAATTCCAAATTTTACATAGACCTGCGTTACCTGATAACGTTGACTCTTGGAAATTTTTTGATACTAACGAACAAATATGTAGGCTCCTTCAAAACAAGGAGTAATTCAAAGATTTACATATCAGCCATGAGTTGGAAGAGGAAACTGGGGACATAATCCAATTGAAGACAAATAAAATTCCCCCTGGTTTTTCCATAATGGAATCCATGTTTGATTCCACTGATGCCACTACCTCTACACCTAGTATTGATAGTGAGTCTGTTAGGAAGGTGCAGGAAGCCATCCCTATAAACCTGGGAACTGAGAAAGATCCAAAACTAGTTTATATAGGGTCATAATGTTCTCCTTTTGAGATCGTTCAATTCACATAAATCTTGACAGAGTTCAAGGATGTTTTTTCTTGGTCCTATGAGGATCTCAAGGTTTTCGATATGCAAGAGATCGCCCATGCCATACCCATAATCCCTTATTCAAAACCTTACAAGCAGAGACAAAAAAAGAACAACCTTGCTTTGGGACGAACAATTAAGGTTGAATTAGACAAGATGAAAGCATTTGGGGTCATATACCATATTTTTTACTCACAATGGGTATCTAATTTAGTTCCAGTTAGGAAGAAAATTGGTGGTATTCGTTTGTGTGTCGACTTTCGACATTTAAACAAGGTGTCTCTAAAAGACAACTACCCCGTCCCACCAATGGAAGAGATCCTCCAACAAGTCTTTGAGGCTCAAATGATGTCCCTTTTAGATGGTTTCTCAGGTTACAATCAGATAGCCCTCAAGCCTTTTGATAGTCACAAAGCCACCTTCACTACCCGTTGAGGCACATATTCATATAACAAGATGCCTTTTGGCTTGATTAATGTTGGGAACACCTTTCAATGTGCCATGGCCATTGCTTTCAAAGGCTTATTGGGTAAGATGATTTTTGTCTATTTCGATGACCTCGAAGTATTTTCCAAAGAACGAAGTAGTCATTTTGAACACCTCAGGTAGGTTCTCCTTAGATGTCGTAAGTTCAGCATATCTTTAAATCCTAAGAAGACCATTTTCAGTGTTATGGAGGGAAAAATTTTGGGTCACATTGTCTCTCGAGAAGGTGTCAAAGTTGATCCCGAGAGAGTGGTAGCGATAAAAAAGCTTCCCTTACCTACTAATAAAAAATAAATGCAATCTTTTTTTGGAAAGATAAACTTCCTGAGACGCTTCATTCCTAATTTTTCTCAAGTAGTCAAACCTCTAAATCAGCTTATGAAGAAGGACATTTGGTTCAAATGGGACCCCCCCTACCCATCAATATTTTGAATCCATTAAGAAAGCCATTGCTTCTTCCCCTATGTTAATCAGTCCTAATCCCTCTAAAGACTTTGTCATGTACACTAATTCATCAGAGGAGACAACTTTTGCAATATTATTGCAAAAGGATCATGAGGAAAATCTTAGGCCAATCGCCTTCATGAGACAGAATTTGAAAACACACCAACTGAACTATTCTACACTGGAGAAACATGGTTATTCTTTGTATAAAGCCTTGGAGCAATTTTCACATTACATCCAAGGCCACAAAGTCCAGGTTTTTGTGCCTACATCTCTCTTAGTCACTGCCTTGAATCAAATCAAATTGCATAGTAAGTGGTCCAAATGGATCATGCGCATGCAAGAGTATGACTTGGACATTAAACTGACGAAAACCATAAGGGGGGTAGGGCTGGCTAAAATGATAACCCAATCCCACCCCTCGGTCATAGTTGAACCACCTCAAGCAAATGACTTGATTTCTTTCGAATAACTGGTTAACAAAACTGAGTTAGCTTCACAACCATGGTATGGGCCTATCGTTTATTTTCTAATCAATGGTGTTTTCCCACCTGACACAGATACTAAAGCCAATTGAATGCTTTGTTTACAAGTTGTTCAGTATGTTTTACAAGACCAAATATTTTACCGAAGAAGCCTTGATGGGGTTTTGTCATGATGCTTGAATCCTGACCAAGCCCAAATGGCACTTGAATGATGCCATTCCAGGGTTTGTGGAGGTCACTTTTCATCCAAAACCACTACAGCAAAAGTTTTACATGCAGGTTACTTTTGGCCTTCACTCCACCAAGATGCACATTACTGATTCGAAAATGTGAAGCTTGCCAACGCTTCACTGGGAAGAAAAAGTTACTTTCCTTACCTCTTAGGCCTATTGAAGTCCAAGTCCCTTTCGCAAGATGGGGCATGGTCTTTATTGGGCTAGTTTCACCGCCTTCCAGCACTGGTCACATATTCATCTTACTAGCTACATACTACTTTAGAAAGTGGGCTAGAGCAATTACTCTTAGGAATGTTGCGAGTCATTAGGTGGTAGAATTCATTGAGCATAACATTTTATCTCATTTTGGGACCCCTACTGAGATATTAACTAATAATGGACCAGCTTTCATGTCTTATGTCATGCTCCACCTTGGTGTTACATATGGAATCCAACTTTTTCAATCTTCCACCTATTACCCCCAAGGTAATGGATTGGCTGAATCCACAAATAAAAATCCGATTCAGATCCTTAAGAGAATAGTCAAAGATAACAAGCGTGATTGGCACACAAAGTTAAACTTTTCTTTATGGGTTGATTGTATAACCCCTAAGACAACAACAGGTCAAATTCCTTACACTCTAGTGCATGGAGCTCATGTTGTCCTGCATGTTCACTTACAAATTCCATCTTTGAGGTTGGCTATTGCTGAGGTAGAAGATGATTTCCAACATTTAAAACACCGTTTAGACACACTCATCGAACTGGAAGAGGTAAGAAAGGAAGCATTCCAACACCTCCAAAGGAAGCAAGACGTTGTTAAACGTTGCTTTGATAAAAGAGCTACAATGGTAAATTACAAAGTAGGAGATGATGTCTTAATGTGGGACAAAGTACATGAGGCCCCATCCAAACATCACAAGTTTGATTCTTTATGGTTGGGTCCTTACACAATCTATGAGGTTTTAGGGACAAATTATTTTAGATTAAAAATCTTGGATGGCGAACCACTTCAATTCCCCATGAATGGTCGTCACCTAAAGTTCTTTTACTCCTGAGAGACCTACTCATCTTGTACATAAGTCACCACTTGTTCTTGTTGTGTTTGTATGTATTCATTGTTGCTAAGTTTCCATCTTGTATCTATTTGTTGTTACTGATTTATGCTTGTATATATCTCCTTGGTTTCAATATTGAGCCTTTACCTGCGTGGTTTCAATTTTGAGTCTTTTTGCTTGTTTGATTTCAATTTTTAAGTATAAACCCCTCTTTCATTTATCCCTTGATTTTGGTCTTTTGCATTTTAATTCCATAGGTTGTGTTCTTTTTTGTTTGTTTAGTGTTCAATGGGAAGGGTATTGTTCTTATTGTTGTATGGCTGTTTGAAAAGAGTGAACTCCTAGGATCCCTTTTATCATGTTTGGCTTACAGGAAACTTTGACTTAATATCATCTTAAATAGGAGTAAACCTTATAGCTTTAAAGTCAGTGGGGAAAGTCTAAGGGGGTACCATATCATTCTCTATTGAAGTTGAAAACCATGATGGCATGATGGCTTACATAGTTATGTGATTGCAACTGAACTTTACCTGACCACTTACAATCTGATTTTTTCCAAGCAACCGTCATCTTTCCTACGAAGTTCCATCACTTGTGAGCACTGGATATTTCAGCACCTACTGCCAAAGGTTTCTTTTATATATTTTTAGTCCCTTGTTTGACTGGTTTGCTTTCTAGTTTTTCTCAAGTGGGTCATTGATTTCAAAAAGTCCTCGTTTTATTGTTTGTGTGTCAAGAATCGAAGGTATGTATGAGACTTTGTGTTGATCCAAGGTTCACCTTAAGCCTCAATTCTCACAGTTAAGCCATAATCCGGGTGACAGACCCATGTCACTTGGGCCACATTGCTCAACAAAAATCGAGTCATTATTCCCATTCTATTATCTTACGTGAATCTTAGTATAAATTATGTTGTATATCTTTACTGCACCACTTTCATTTTTCGATTATCCCCAATGTGAAAAATGGTCCTTATACTACAGTTGAATTCACCCCCCTTACCCACCTTGGTCACTTTGAAAGTATAAATTTCCACTGAGTATTACCGCCTGTCACGCGGTTGATCCCATTTTTCTACATGCTTTGGAAGGCATTTCCCCTCTGGCGACAATAATGTTGACCCAAATATTTGCTTTGGGCTCAACATGGCGTTTTACACCTTCATTCCTCCACAAGCATCCCTTTGTGCTATAGTTCCAATCGAAGATAGTGGTGGGGGTCATAGTTACTATGGCATATGCCCTTGAAAGAGTATCAGTTGTCTACCTTCAGAGGGTTGTGATATAAGTATGTAAAGACTTATCAAACACTAGAGAGTATTAGGGAACAAGGTCAAGTCAGTTGACAATAGTCCATGTCAGTTCAGGGTTGTTGCAATCAGTTGGGTCAATGCGTCCAGGATCAGTTGAGGGATATTAAGGTCGAATGGATACCAAATTCATGATTCTAACTACCCTACTATCACTTTATGGGAAGCAGTATAACAACCATTTTCATCGCAATGTCCATTAGCATCTTAAACAATACCCAAACAGGCTCATCGCAGCCTTTCTCGGCCTGTCATGGGACCATGTTATTTTCCCCTCAGGAGGCCTTCCCGAGGTAATTTTTGAGTTCTGAAACCCTCCCACATAATAATTTATCATGTCAAGATTTTTCAGTTTAGATTTCATGAGCTAAGCACGCAGTTTGCAACAATTTTATCGTTGGCCCCTTTCGCCTATCACTAGGCGGGTCCCTTGGGGACGGGGTCCTTTTGCAAAGGAAAAAATGAATTATGGTCACATTTTTGGAAATACAATGTTTCCATATTGTAGGGATCAGGACAAGATTTTCATCGGGCTATTATGATCCTGATTCTAAGTCCGTATGACCCTCCTACGGAGGACTCAAAGTTAGCGTCACCTGAATAGCCAAAAGTAATAGTTGTGACTTCTTGGTCTGATTCTGTTCAGATTTATCTTTTAAAATAAAAATAAAACATAGACATAGTGTAGTTCAGTGCGATACCATTCCAACGATATATATCGTGCTTGGTTTCAACCTTCGGTTGGTAAGAACAAGCCTTCGCAAGTTCATGACCAATTTCGGACACCAGATTGGTTGCAGTGCTTCAGGGTTTAAAAATTGTTCGTAAGAGTTTTAAATCGGAGATTTAGAGATGTTGTGCTATAATGAACTCACATACCTTTCCAATGGCTCCTCATTTTCCTCATTCTAACCTCGGATGGCCCGATTAGAGTTGTCACAAGTCGATCAATTATTTCGGGCAAAGAGGGGAAACCAGCTCATGTAGCAGGGTTTCATGGCAGATAAAACAGCCTTTAATGGCCCCCGCACACAAATCTATGCCCCCCTCATCGAGTTAATCATTGATACCTTTTCGACGGTACTTTATTTTTCTCGATTGGATATCGTATGACAATATGGCGCCTTTCACAAGATTGGGTGTCATGTGGGCCCACCAGCAAGTCAAGGGTTTTAAGCGGTGAGGTGGCATTATTTCAAATTGGTCACCACTTATTCTCGATGGGCTTGTCGATACCTTTCCATCGACGTGCACTGTGTCTAATTCTAACCTTGTCTCATCTAGGAACCTTTTTGGGGCTAAGTCAATAGCAGCAAGGTCAAAATCAAAGTCAAAGTCAAACTTTGACTTGGCACCATTTTCGAGAAATATTAAAAAAATAGTGGAAAAATAATAAAAGAAATCAGAAAATTCAGAAAATCATGGGAAGGACACGCAGCCTCCCTTATGCAATATTTGGAAAATATGATTTTTTTGAAAAAATAGAAAATACAAAACCCTCCCTCTCCCCTCTCTCAAGTCATTTTGGCATTTTGGCCAAGGGGAGAGGGAGCTCTGCAACAGGTCTTCAATGGAAGAAGGAGGCTTCCTGGCAGCAAGTGCAGGTCTTCATTGAGCATCCATCCATAACCATGCATCAACCTTCAGACACAGAGCCAGGTAAACTCTCGTTAGTCCCAATTCAAAAGGAAAGAAAAAAAATTGTTGGTTATGGTGGATTTTTGTATGAAAAATTGTTATTTCTGCCTTCAAAATGGTAGATTTGGTGCTAGTTCAGATTTTGAATAGAGTGTTGGTTCATGTTTTATTGTTGGTGTGCCATATTCAATTATTTTTGTGTGCAAAATATTCAAAGGGGAGGGGATTTGAACCCCTCTTAGGCACCAGGCCCAAGCCTCCAAGGCCCCTTTAGAGATTTAAATTCCTAAGTTTGGCTAAAATTAAAGGCATGTGCATGGCCATTTGCAAGGCTTGGGATTTGAAACCCAGCCCCCTCCCTTTTCCTCTGGTCATAAATTCCTAGAAATATCCCAGAAATCAAATAGGAAGGGAGGGGGATTGAACCCAAAACCTCCCTCTCCTAACTATTGAAAAAACCCAAAAAATTTGAAAAAAATAAAAAATTAACTTGGGGGTGGTCGGTCACCCATCCACCACTAGGGCACCACCACCTACCAAGCCTCCTCTTCCTCCTGTATGCACCAGTCTTCTCCCTCCTCTCCACTCTTCCACCCAGCACCACCTTCTTTCCCTCCCTCATTATCCCATACCTCCACATACCTCCATTCCTCTCCCTTCAAATCTCGCGCAAGCTTCCCACTCCTCTGCGTAGACCCTCCATTCTCCCTCCACCACTTGCTACACCCTCCATCCTCCCCCGTGCGTGCACCCAAATCCACCTTTTCACTGCCACTTCCCCATTCCTATCCATGTGCACTCACCCTCCCTTCCTCCCTCCTCTGCACGCTAGTCATCTCCTCCACCACCCTCCTCTCCTCCCATACCTCTGCTCCAGCCACCACTCCATATTCCCCCCGATTCACTCCTTCACAACATGTGTGCATTCTCCCATACATCCACCCAACACCACCTCCTCTACTCCTCCAACCACCACGGGCTCCAGAGTTGGGGTTTTAAATTTTATTTTAAATTAATTTTAAATTTTAATGTTTAGTTTAATTTTTAAAGTTTTGAATTTAATTTTTATTTTTGTTTTAAATTTTATGGTATATTAAAAATTTTATTTTTATTTTATTATATGTGTGTGTGTGTGTGTGTGTGTATTATATATGTGTGTGTGTGTGTGTGATATTTAATTAAGAATATAAATAATATTTTAAAAAATAGGTTTTTTAAACTATATATTAAAAATTAAAATTCCTCCCCCTAGGGTCACTGGACCTTTTAATTCCATAACTTCGCCATACGAAGGTGGATTTTCACCCATGAATAGTTGAAAATGACTGGGGCGAAGTCAAGAATGCATCCATGGCATCCACCTCTACAAATTCAGCCTGGAATTTCAGTGGCATGTCCCATAGCGATAGGGACTCGTTATTGGCCCAAAAAGCACGCGCCAGAAGGAGGCCTAATTGGGTCGGATGAGGAAAACCCATTTCAGCTACAGGTATGCAGGCTTGTAGCAGCTTGTCAATTCTAGTGTCCAGCCCATAATTTTACCCCAATTTCAAATTTTTCCCTGATCAATCTCTCGATCGGTGCCTTCCCATGTACCTTTCTGGGGTCATATCTTACTCATTCAGAGTTGGATTTGCGTCAAATGAAAGACAAAGGGAATGTATAAAATAGAGCTACAACATGGGCACAAGAAAGAATAGTTTTGTGGTTGTTTGGTACAAGGGAAAAACCTCTTGAGGTTCAGTCTCAGGAGGGGGGGTATAATCAGGTCTGAAAAGTGCCTGAACAGTGGGCATTTCCTTACATACAATGACCAAATCCCAAAGGCCCCTTGCCCTCCTAAGAATCTATAAAATTTCCCCACACCTTAGGGCTTCATCCCAATGAATCCAGTAGCCATGGATGGTTGGGAACTATACTAAATCACCTCACCTACAGCTACAAAACATGGTGGAAATCAAAGAGTCTTTGGGATGGCACAAATCCCAACGAAAATGGTGATGTGGCATATTATGTTTGTCATTTTATGAAAAATGACTTTTTGTAATATGTAGTCTCGCATAATTTACTTTTGGCATGTATACATTGTAATTAAGAGGTCAAATCAGATTTGATTTGATCCCTTTTGGATAAGATTCCCTTTTAGGATAAGGTTATTTTTTGGTAAAAAGACAAAAACACTTTAGGGTTGGTCCACTTGTCACTTTTCCAAAAGTGGCAAGTGTCTTGTGACCTACCCCTAAGCCTTCACCTCTCCTTTATAAATAAGAGGGTTGGCATTGTAAAAATGGAGGATGAATATAGTAACAAAGCTCTCTTCAAATTTTCCAAAACTCTTTGTGTGTGTGATACTTGTTGAATTTTAGTTGTTGGATATGTCATTTGTTGGTTAAGGGTTGAGGGGTAGAAGTAAATACTTGTTATGTTAGTTATCTCCAGGAGGGATTGGTTAGCTAGGTGTTTGTTTTTGCTTCCTTGGGTTTTACTTGCTTTCATTTTTTAACAGCTTTGCTTAACTTGTTTGATGTGTTTTAGCGAATATTTTCTGAAGTACTCAGTTGTTTCCATCCTTAGTTAGTGGTTGGGAGTCCTAGGGCCCCTTAAGACAGCCCTTAAATTATCCTCTTATCTTGTTGTTCATACTTGTTTACTTCCTTATCTTATTTATGTACATTTCTCTTATTTTTTCCTACTATTAACCGTGTTGTCCCAAATAGGAAAATTGACCATTTTGGTCAATTTCCCCCCACGAGACATCCATCTTAGTTGGTTGTTATCTATCTTTTATGTACAAACTTTGGTTTCATTTATTTCAGATTTTTCAGATATAAACACTAAAATTTTGTTGTTTTCCTACAAGGATATAATATGGTCACCTATTTTGCTTCTCCTAAGCGATTGGGGACCACCTAAAGACATGTTTGAGGCAAAGGAGCCAGCAAGATAGTGAAGAAAAAACATCAAATTAGATCGATAAATCTACCCAATCACTCTCATATTCACTTGCACTCATTCCAAAAACAATTGGCACATATACCCATGTTGATATGCTTTGTTTGTGTAGATAGTTTGAGTAGTTCACTTGTAAATTTTTGTTTATAAAAATCTGATTTGTACTCTCATAAATAACCATCACTACCTTAAATTCAAATAAGTAAACTTACAATCCCCATATAAGGAATCAGTTGGGGTTTTCATGCACATGGCAGCCTTGGCGCTCGCAAAGAGCCTCAACCCATTCCTTTGGGTTGAATGGTATAATCGTTTACTTATAATTAGTTAATTTTGTCATCTTTCATTGTATATTTTCTCATACACTAATCTATAGGTGGTTGCTCCTAAAGGGGCCATGTAAAAATCAACAAGCTAAATACACTCAAAAAACCGCAAAACACTTGAAAACAAAGAAGGGGTCCGCCCAATACACTAAAAAAAAACCTAAAATATTTAGCTATTTACATACACATATTATTTAACCTTGTCATATATGTCACATACTTATTTTACTTGTTTTTTTATAATATTTTGGATATATTTCAAATTCATTGACCAGGAGGCACACTTGTGAAAGCAAGACGTGACCTCGTCACATGGATGGTTTGGTCTTTTATTTCAAGCAATTTCAATTTCATAGGATACTAAGAGTCAAATCCAGTGAGTCTTCATTAGGAGCCCCTCAAAAGTTGTCTAGTTAGTATAAATCGAGTGGTCTTTCATTAGTACCACACAGTCAAAGAGTTGAATAGCTCAGCTTGGTTGGAATACTACTCTACTTAAGTAAGCTTAGCTAAAACTCCCTTTAAGGGGGTCCTGGGCCTCTTCTTTTTCATGGGTATCCTTCTTCTATCCAAGCAGCTTTAAGAGACTGAAAGCACTAGTGACGAGAAGTGGTGACGAGAAGTGGTTAATCCATCCTTCTCTAAACTCCATGGGGCACTCTTCAACCTAACCATCGTGGTCTACTAAGACTACTCTTCTTATACTAGTTGGCATAGTTCTGGGATGTGTTTTCATGATCAGGATAACCGTCATAACAGTGTGGTGGCCAAGGCATATGTTAATAACAAAAAAATCATTAATAAAATACATTTAAAGTCAAACATTTTGTCAGTCCACCCTTCATCCACAAACCGAAATTGAAGTTGTAAATACTCTTTGAAACATAGTTGTAACAACTTGTAAGAATGTTTTCCATCTTGTTTTACAGTCCCCCTTTTTCTTCGGTAATCTTCTAGGATCACTTCCTGGGTCACCCCGGGGGTTACCAAGCCATTATGGGCTTGTTTCCTTGTCTTAAAATCTTTGAACAACTTGTTGTTCACAATTTACAGCCATATGAAAATACTTAGCTATAGCTTTTAAGCTCATGTTTCACCCTTGTTCTTTCACTCTTTCAATTGAGGCATCTATTGGTT
>ML781193.1:829018-847457 GCA_009831015.1 Picea engelmannii | reverse complement strand
TGGAGGGTATGCAGATGAACTGGGCGAACTACCTCGTCAACGAGCTAGAGAAGGATTGTCGTGAAGCCCAGGACTTGGGATACAAATTCCATTACAGTTAGTTGATCATTTTGATCATATTTGTCACTTGGAAAATGCCTGAAGGAGCAACGTTTCCAGAGATCGAACCCTCGAAGCCATTGGCCGCTCGATTTTCCACCCTGTGGTATACCAACGACATGACGAAGCAGTGGAAGTCCAATGTCGTGTTTCATGGATATTACTAGTAGTTGAAGGTCGCCATCAAATCATTCCCACATATGACACCACGCACCCTGCATCGGTACCGGCCCATAGCGAAGTTTCACGTTGATCCCCATTTTATCTACATCACCACGCGAAGAGATGAGAACCAGGAAGAATTACAGTCATACTACAAGCTGATAGATGAAGATATGGAGGATATTACAAAGGAATGGTCGGAGGAATTTCTTGTACCTGTCACCGATGTAGAATTATCCGACACTAACACCATAGGAAGCCTGATAGTTACATGAGTTGAACATGTCGGACAGTCTAGTGGGACGAAGAATCATAAAAAGCAGGCTGAAGTCTAGGACGTAGAGAGTGATGAAGAGGACAATGCTTCTGGAGATAACTAGTCTGAATTTCCAGGAGGAGGAGGAGATGAAGCAAAAGGATAGGGAGGAGGAGATGAAAGAGAAGAAGAGTAGGGAGGAGGCAAAGCTACACCGCCGGAAGATCCCCCTACTGGGACAGTGAGACCGCAAAAGAGGAAGGTTTCAGCGAAGAAACCTTCAGCAAGGAAGAAAACGTGCGCCAATAAGCCATAGTTGGAGGCCACTCTCACAAAGGACGACATCAGTCTGGTCCGTGGAGCTATGGAGGACGCCTCTGAAGACATGTTGTAGAAATATGGAGAGAGGCAGGAGGATTTATATGGAAGGATTGAGAGAGAATTGAAGGAAGTGCAGCAAGTTGTTCGCTTGGTCTGCGTAGTACCTACTACGTCATCTGCACCTTCCTCATCACAGACTACAGAATTGGGGAATGAACCAACCCAATTGACAAGGATTGTAGATGCAACAAAATCTCGGTTCTAGAGGGCGCAAGAAGAGAAGGATAAAGCTACAGAAGCCTTGAAAAAGGAGAAAGATGAAGTCCTAATACAATTACGAGCAGCACAGGATAGTGTAGCTTCCCATGAAAGCGAGAAAGTTGAGCTTCAGGAGGAGAAATCCCAACTACAGAGGGAAAAAGAGAAGTTTCTCACAGAACAAGTCATGGTCAAAGAAGTGGTGAGTAAAGCATGTCGCTCTGTGCCAGGCTTGGCATAGGAGGAGCAAGAGTCAGTCGAATCTTAAGTAGTGAAGCTCATAGATACCCTCCAGTAGCTTCAGGCTAGGATAACAGAATTGGAGGCCCAAACAGTACCGAGCACCCGCCAAGAGGTGCGTGACCAGAGGGAGGAGACCGCCAAAAACACAGTAGCAAGAATAAGAGCCCTCGCCTCAGAATGCAAACAATTAAGTGATAAAAGTGCCCAGACATATGAACACCTTGTTGAGGATCCAGAGCTAAGGAATCTAGAAGCGCAGTTACAGGAGGCACAACAGAAAGCATTTTCGTTGCAAGCACAGATGAAGTTGCTCACCTCAGTGGAAAGAATGAAGAGATCCCAGGAGCAATGCTCAGTACAACAACAGATCACTGCCCTCCAGGGTAAGGTAATGGAAGTAACGCAGAAGCTACAACCTATGCAGGATGAAGATTGCAAGATGTTCGAGGAGATTGATGGGTAGGGCTCACAACTAGATCAAGTAGTTGCAACAGTAGAACAACACCTGGAAGGGCCTGTTATAGAGAAGACAGTCTAGGAACTTGCTGAGCAGGAGGCTCAGGCAAGGCAGCAAGTCAAGGAATCTCAATTTAATCTCAAGGATTTCGAAGCATCATTGTCTGCACCTGAGTGAATCGGGACGAGTCACGGGTGAGTGTTGGGGGCATGTTGGCCCTCGACCAATTTTTGGGGAAACTTTGGTCAGTTTTGGCCCACTTTTGGACTTTGACATGTTGGTTGAAGAAGGAGAACCCAGGCGGAGCTGAGATCGTAGATCTCATCGATTTTGAGGGTTATGTGGACCCAATAAAGGGTCCTCTAGGGTTTTGTAACGAGTTTATGGGATTTTGGCCCATGGGGTTTTCCCATGTTTAGGCCTTATTGTAAGGGTTTGTATAATATAAATAAAGAATAATGTATTGTAGAAGGGGGGAAGTGAATGTATTTATGTGTGAACAAAGTTTCTCTGTGCAAAGGAATGTATGTGCGTTAAGGCTTTGTGCCCGAATATGATTTTGTAGAAGGTGTTAAATGTTGTGATAGAGGGTTCGGCTCTGTGCATTTGACCTAGTTTTGGATGGAGGATCTAGCGCTTAGTGTGCAGATCTCCAGTCTTGTGTGAAGCTCGACTCTGGCTTAGTGTACAAGAGTGATTGGGTGTAAGATTTTGGCGAATAATAAAGAGGAGAAGTGGTTTGTGGACATAGCCCCACCCTGGGGTAAACCACGTATATCTGGAGTCTCATGGTTTGCTTTGTGCAATGTTATCTCTGTTGTGCTTTTCTTAATTCTTAGATTAGGATGTGTAATGGATATGTATGTATTTCTTAAATTCTTTGCTTATGTTAAAATGCTAGATATGATTCACAATGCTAACTACTAAGTGTTTAAGGTGCATAATATGTTGTTGTTACTACGCTAGATGTACCTTTGATTATGTTTTGTGATGTTAATAAGGTTAATAAACTAATGCATATCACTTCCTAAGCGTTAACAAAATATCCTGTGAAGTGATATTATCATAGATATGTGTCCTAGCCTGGTTACAAACACCTGTAACCCCCCTGCTTCTACCTCGGGTGAGAATTTGCCTGTTTCGCGGGTGTTACCGAAAGGGCCGGTAGTCAGGGTTTTGTTGGCATGTTGTTAATCATTGAACCTTGGGTTTACCCCTGTGCCAACAGCTTGGAAGAGTTAATTTCGATTAGAAAATAAATTAACCCTAAAGGATTGAAATTAGAGGAAAATACAAAAAATGGCATCACTCCTCTTCAAATGTGCTACAGAGGGAGATGGGTATGTCACAAAGTGGTATTAGAGTAATTGAAATTAGTCTTCCATGAGGTTTGGTATTAATGCTTCAAGCGGGGATGTAAATGTGGAAGTTTTCTCTCACTATAAACTCTTGTTTGTTTATATAATAGAGTTGTATTCTTTTAAAGTAGTGAGTATAGTTTTGTATGAATGGACTAAGTATTGCTACTTGGGTAAGAATATCACAACTAATGATCTATTGTATGGATGGAAGTGATTTCGTTGAGTATATAAGTTATGATGTGGAGTTGCAAGATATCTCAAGGAATTTGAAGGGAGAATTCCTGAAACTTTTCTCTTTGTATTGTTTAAATTTATCTAAGTTGAGAAAGTTGTTATGTATAAATGGGTAAGGCATGGGAATGATACTAAAATGTAAGAGTAAAATATTTGGAATTCATATGGACTTCTAAACACATTAAGGGGTAATATGTGGTAGAATGTGCACGTATATATGTTTGAGCGTATGTTTGGTATTGCATATTCAGTAACAGAGGTATGTTGTTATATATGCAATGAGTATGGCATTATGTCTGATGTGGTTGTTGATTTGTTGTATAACAAGGAATGGTTGGATATGTTGATGATGAAACTACATATGACCATCAACCTCATTAGAAAAAAGCGATAAGGACAAGCAGATTCTTTTCAATAGGTTCACAAAAGGGATCGTGTGATTTCCCAAGAGGCACCAGCTAGGTAGGTAACATTAGAAATGTTGATGGAAACCATACAAGTATAAAGTGGTAATGCCTATATTACATGTATGTTGAAGGGAATTGGATAAGAATTCCTTTTGTCATGATTTGACATCTTAATTGATATGTTTATGATGAAATTTGAATACATTTATGTGATCGATACTTTGGTAAGGGTATGGTAAACACAGGAATCCCTATACATGTAAATAATGGTTAAGTCCTTTTGCATTCATATCATAATGTGTCATGATTGAGTTGGTTAAGTGGTAGTAACCAAAGTGAATGAGTATTTACACTCATGTTATAAATTCAAATGAGGATGTGTAAGACATGTTGTTGTTGGGAAAGGAATCATATATCATTGCACAAGTACCCAATGGTCTCCTTACTCATGTTAGTATCTAGGACTGAATCCTTCTTGCTAACATTAAGAACACTAAAGAGGGAGAAAGGTTTGTTGAGGGACTATTAAGCATAGAAAGAAAAGGCCTTCTAGTATGCCCGAGGGATTGTTTAGCAAAGAAAGGGTGTATTCCTAGTGTTTTGTTTGGGCTAAAGATGAAGGTTCCCATATGACTAAACAAGTGTCGAGGAGGTGATTGGGTGATGCATCGAGATTTTGGTTCAGATATTCAATGTGTCATGGTAAAACAAATGAGTTGGAATTATGGTATTCTTGAATGAATGCAATAATGCATGGAAGTGTTGATAATTCATTCATATAACCAAATTTCATGTAGTGGTTTCTTGAGGGATTGTTGAGAAATGAAGGGAAATTCCTTCCAGTATTCCTGAGGGTCAATTTCGAAGTGAAAAGAGTGGCATGTGATGGGACAAAGAATTACAACAACAGTGTTGAACTCAATAGCTTAACTTTAAATTTCCAAACCAAGAATGTGCTACTTTGATAAGGTTTTGTGCATTGTATGTGAAAACTACAATAGGGAAAATATCTACTAGAAATTAAACATGTTAAGCCTAGGGATGCATGACCTATTTTAACAGAAAGAATGATTCCCAATCTCAACCTCTTTACTTATGTTTCCTTACTCTCCATTGCTAATGGCTCTGCACTCTATCTACCCTAATTTAAGGGCTCCAAGAGCAGGGATTGTGGAGATTTTTTTCCACTTTGTTAGTGAGTAAGAAGAAAATAGTTATAAGGCTATCCAATCAGCCAATGGTGTCAAGGAATGATCTCCTCATATTCATAAGATAAGTTGAGATAATGAGCATGCAAGGATAAGGATGTAATGTAAAGGACATAAATCAAATATACAGAAATTGAATAGATGGAAATAAATGCTATGAAGTGAATGTGTTTGCTCGAAAAATGGAATTGAAATGGTTTCAAAACAAAGTTAAAATCATCTACTCATGAATTAATATAAGGCAACTAACCCTACTTGAAATGGCATGCTAGAAAAGTGAATTGAAATTGCTTTAAAACAAAGTTAAGATATCTACTAATGGAATGACATAACGAAACTAACCCTATTTGAAATGACATGTTGGAAAATTGTTGCGGGAAACTAAGAATACTTGCAAGAAATGGTGCACAACAAAAATCAATGATAAAACTAACTAAAGACAATTGTAAGAATGAAAAATAACAAAAACAAGTCCCATGTACAACCTTGAGTGGGCCCTACTCAAGGCTTCTACAAGGAACCTAAAGAAAACACTAAGAGAAAGAGATTTAAAAACACAAATTCTACATTAGAAGATTAATTCGTAACAACAAATTTCCCTTGACAAATTTAAATACACCAACTCCAAATATAGTTCTGAATATAAAAATAACAAAATACTAACTTAAGGGCTAATTGAATAGATATTATTAATACAAAAAGAACTCATCAACCAACCCTTCAATCAATCCTTGATTGAAGGGATCTTGTCTTCAAGATATCTATAATCAGGTGCCCCTATTTTAAGGGTCCAGTCCCCTCCTAAATTGATCTTCCTCAATCAAAAAATTGAATTGTGATCATGATTGATTGGGCATCTTGAGCCATTGATTAATTGGCATTCTTTGGAGATTTAAGAGGGGACATAATCCCCCTTTTACCTCAAGTGTAGGTTGATGAAGGATTCCCTTGTAATTTGACCTACTTGAGAAATGGGTTAGTACACCTTTAGAAATGCATAAATTTATCAAAATCACAAATAGACTAAGATATATCACACAACTCAATCATTCAATCATCTCATTATAGTCAAATGCACAAATCCCAAGATATTGGTATTAATCATATTCAAAAAGGGTCTTTTAGTGTACAAGGAAGCTCACATCATCCCCAAAATGGGCCTCAAAGTTCTAAAATTAGAAGGTTTATTGGCATATATCTTGCACAAATGTTTGATTGCATTATGAATGTTAAAAGTTAAGAATGATTGAATTTTAATGTGTCATAGTTCTAATATCAATTCATGCATTATTGTGAATGTTGCAATGAAAGTATATATGCATGAGTACTTACAATTGTTTAGTTGAATGATTTTTTTGTGAGGGAGAACAAAATTGCAAGTAGAGTCCATAATGAAGACTAGTTGGCTATTGCAAGGGCCAAACATTATGAGATGAATCTCATAGTTGTGAAATTTGGTTTTTGTAAGAAACATATTTGAAATTTTTATGATGACATCTCATGGTAACTGTACGTGCATGATACAAGTGAGATTTTGGATTTTTCTAGTAAGCATAGATGATGGTTGTTATAAGATGGAAAACGTGGGGAGGATGTTATTATGATGATTTTTATCACACAAGTTGTAGGTTGGGAAAATCCCAACCCAACCACCAATTGGTGAAAACTTAGAGAGCACCTACCCATTGTCACCTTAGGCAGGTGTTCCCTTCACTTTAGATGTAAGGTAGTCACCTCAAGGGGGAATCTCGATGACCCTAGGGGGAAAAGAGATGGAAAATGAGATGTATGGATGGATGCCCCTAAAGGTCAATTTTAAATGGTGGAGGGAAATTGGAAAAGAGTATCGGGAAAGGTTTATGGTTTTCAAAGCTTTGAGTGATCTTGCTTAGAGAAGAATACATGCCCGATACACAATGAAAACCAAGTATACAATGCAGTATGTTAGGTGGACAAGAAAGTTAAGCTTGTTTTCCCTAATTGCAGAAAGAATCAATGATATATATCAGCACATAAAAGATAATAGGAGCTGCAAAATAAGTGTTAAAAATCTAATTGAATAAGCATGAGACAAGCTAGTAAAGACTAGTTTAACTCAACAATGATAGAGCAAGACTTCGGCACAAAAGAAAGGTTTTCACAAAAATATTACTGTAGTGATATTTATCATCCGTATGTATGTAGCAAACCAAGCCTTACAATAGAGAATTCAGCCAATGAAAATTATTTCAAACTAGCTCAAAAAGTGTGCTAGGGTTAGTAGTTTGTTAGGGAAAAGTTGTAGCCAATTCCTAGGGTTAGTTTAGGAGTTATTTAGGGTTAGAGGGTTAGACTTATACAGCCCTAATGGATGTAGGTTATTTTTTTAATAGAAGCAAGTTATAGTGGGTGAAATAGGATGCCTCAATGAGGCAAGAGAGCCTAGGGCTCAAGGAACAACGTTCAAGTGAGAGAATTTTAAAACTTCAACTTTTTGCGTTTACCAATGCAATGTTTTATTTATCCAATGCAATGACTAGTGCCTTTGATTATGGTTTAATGGGGTCAAAAGAAAAGAGATAAATCTACTACCTCCTTGGGGGTATAAATCCTCTTATCCCCCAAGGCAAGTAACCTATCTAGGGTTTAAAACTAAGGGGTGTGTGCCCTTATACTTCCTTAGCAAACCCTTGCAAACAAGAATTTTATGCTTAAAATTATGATGGAGCTAAAGTATGGGTTTATGCACTTATAATCCCTACCTATACTTATCAAAATCAATCTTGAGCTTGAATTACAAATGATAGCAACAAGTAAAAATCCTTACCAATCCAATAGCAACAAGATAAACCATAAGATGCCAAGATAAACCACCACAATAGCAAGAAAATGACCTCCAAGAGCTAGTGCATCATCATCATCAACTCCATAACCAAAGAAACACCATACCATATCACAAGATAACAAAAACCCTCAAGGATAGTGAAAATACCAGTCCTCAGCTCTTCATAATGGGAGAGTTATGATTCAAAATGAGATCTTATGATATCTATTTATACAAAATTTCATTCACATAGTTTGTCCACATTTGCAAGGGTAAAACATAAGATAAGGAGTCCACAACCTTTATCTTACCCCTTCTAACAAAATAATATTAAACAATTCACTTAAAATTCACTTTTACACAAAAGAAACCCTAGCATAAGGTGATGTCATCCCTTTAGGGGGCATTTTGGCACTTTGAAGAAGTTGTTGGGGTAGTAGATGCATGGACAGGCCTCCAAAATCCACTTGTCACTCATTTAAATCCTCTCTTGATGGTCTTCAAGCTTCCTTCCTTCAAAACGTGTCACATGTCATCAAGCAACACCTTCACCACCAAACCCTAGCCCTCTAGGTGACGTCAAGCTTCTAAAAGTGATGTTTTTCCTCTCCTAGGAAAACGTTTGGCATGTAAGGGCTAGGTTATGTCATCCGTGATGTCTTCTAGGCCTTGAATGGTATGTCTTTGTCATCCGACATGTGGGCCCTTGGCATTCAACCTATGGGCTTTAAGCCCCATGGAAGCCCAAGCTAGGCTTGTTCTTCCAAAACTGTCCACCAAATAGGTCCTGCAAAGACAAATAAGCACGCCCTCCAAGGATTTCAAGTCATAATATCATGGTGAGTAAATCAAATCAATAAATGAGCCACCTAAGCATGTGCATCAAATATTACCCAATCAAACAAGTAAGTGCTCAAAGACATTATGCAACTTGCCAAGCTTGTATATGGGAGGGTTGATGAGGTGTCATATTGGGTACATCTTTCCCTAGGTCAAGGAGTGTTTCACAAGTGATACCTCTCTAAGCCATGTGAAGTAGATGAAGTGGTTATGGATCAAGACTCATTAGGCATGAGATTCATGACATACAAGGGGTTGTAGTGTCTCATTCATGGGTGCCTTTATAGAGGGTGTGTGGCACCTTCATTTGCAGTGCACTTTTTCCAAGCCCATCCTCTTGTCATTCTTTGTTTCTTTCATGTTTTAAGGAATGATTTGAAGGCCATTGTCCTAGCGCGGGGTCTAGATAATGACAGTTTCACTCACAAATACCTTGCGGAAATGAGAAGGATGGATCGTGATGAGACCCCCTTTCTCTTAGTTCTGTGACTCAGAGCCACTACCCTAGCTTGGTGGCCAGATAATGGTAATGTCATATTGCTATATACCCATGATCATGATAGGTCGGCTCGTGATGAGACCTCCTACCCTCCAACTAACCCCCTAAGCATTTACTATCATTTATTCTTGTAGGTCCCCTTTTCTTATAGAGAAGTGTTTCATTTCTTTCTCGGGGGATCCCTGGGTGAAGTATCTGGAAGGTTTATATATAGGCTTTTATATTTTTAGCCAACATCAATCCCTCTGGGCCTTCAGCCCCTTCTTTCCATGGAATGAGGGACAACCCCTTCTTGGGTCAATACACCCTAAAATCCCAAGAGACAAGGAAATGGGTGGGGTTTTAGGTGATGGAAAGTGGTAAGTATGGTTGGGAGCGGTATGATAGCTCTTTAAGGAAGTTCCTAGTAGCAAACCCATTCCCAAGGAAGACCACTTACTATGGAACAATGTCAATCACCAAGTGAAACAGGGCAAAAATCATAATGTCCAATCATATGTCATGAAATCTAAAGTAGTCTAAGATACAACATACTCAAAATGCTTCAAATATTGAAATAACACTCACCATAATACCTGACTTGTACCTCATGGAGCAAGGCCTAGTGCCTCTCGGAAGCCATTTGGTGTGGTGGATTCCATCTGAAAATCTTGACCTTTGTCATGGTGAGAAGGGTCTCCATCTGTGCAAGTGGATACTATTGTTCATGTAGTCTCTTGGAACTCCACATCTAGAACCTGAGGACCTCAAGACATAATCTCCTTAGTCATCCCAAAATATGGTGATAACAATGTCAATGGAACCTTGTGATATGTATTGATTTCCTTAAGCTATGGTATGTATAGTGGGACACCCTAGAAATAAAGCTCTATAAGTTAGTGCTCTTCTTGCAAGTGAAATCCTTAGTGAATTATGGATAACCCTAGGTATTGTTTAGCAGAGAAGGGGATGCTTGAGCCTGGAAGGTTGCATGAAAAAAGGAAGAGGAAACTTAAATGAATCTGTTGTGGAGAGATTTATGTTATATGCTAGTTGGGATCAAGAAAGCAACATATATTTTGGGTGTGTCAAAGAAGACAGTGAATTGATTCTCACTCATGAAAACGACATAAAGTGGAGATATATTCATACAAATAAGTATTGGGATTGATTTCATACCTTATCTTATGTTACGAATGTATATGCTTCAACTATGAATTTGAAATCCTTATGGATGGGATGATTGTTGCTTAAAATGGCTATGACATGCATGTTTTTCCTTTAATGATTGTTGTAGGCATATGTTAAAATGCTAAAGACCTTGGAGGCGTTTGAAGGAAGTGAAAGGAATTGCATAAGCATGATGTTCAAGATAGTTTGCAAACATGAGTTTGCAATGAAGAGAATAGGATTGTTGATGAAACTAAAAACATGGGTCATTGTTTGAAAGGTAAGAACATTGAGGACAATGTTACTCCAAGGAGCTGGGTATTGTAATATCCTAAGTTTCAACCCATGGATTGCATTGGACCAAATTAGATGCCAAGTGTTATAATGATGGGATTAAAGTTATATAAATTACCCCTTATGTAAAATGTGTAAATATGTTATATGGATTCATAGTGCGAAGTTCAAGGCTAAGGCTTGATTAGTGAATGTTTAGGTATGTATTTTATATTAATATTATTTCAATGTACCATGAGGTAGACTTGCCAAGGTCCTATTAACAAATGTGAATATTATTTCAAAATTTAATATAAGGGTCCAAGGTTGTGTTGAGATTCAACATGAAGATCCTAGTGAAAATTATGCACCTACACTAGGATGGAGCCTCACGCTAGTTTTAGGTGGAAGTTTATTTTTAGATGATGAGAAAATTCTATTTATAGATGATGTCTATTTATAGATGTCAGCAATATCTATTTATAGATGTATGTCAACTATTATTATCCCTTAATAATAGTTGGACAATAAATATTAGTCTATTCTCAATGAGCACTTGGAAATAATTAACTGAAGTGGAAAATCAGTTAGCTATAGGAAATTCGAGTTCAAAGGTTGACTGGTGGGACAGTCAAGTCGAATCAGTTGTAACTAAGTGATTCAAATTTGTAATAGAGTTATATGTGTAGTTATGTGAGTTGTAAAGTAGTTTAACTCAGTTAAGTGAGTTAATATCAGTTGTACTAGTTGTAACTGAACTTACACTAGTGAGAGATCAGTGAATTAATTATTAATTAATTCACAATCAGTGGTCTCACATGCAACTAAAGATTTACCAATGTTAACTACATGCATGTCAGATCCAGTGGAGACTCAGTTGAGATAACAGGTGAAAGGGACAGTTTGACTATCAATTGTGACATTAGTGAGTTCACTCATGCAACCACAAACACAGCGAATGTGCCCGTGAGGAATGTGCATCTTAGGCAAGAGGAATCCATTCATTGCAGGGATTTCCATTAGCAGGGATTGCGCAAAGGAGGCAGGTTGTGTGGAGGCATAGAATTGGCACATGTATTTATTGATTTTTGTATGACAGTGTGAGACGATTGTATTGTACTAAGAGCTCTTGGATTAGAGTTTTATATGAGATTGTTTCATGATCCATGATATATACATAATATATGATAGTGGGGTTTTTATCTTTATGCTTTCCTGGTAAAACATCTGTGTTATGTGTGATTGATCTTTCTTCTTGATATTGCAATTGGCGATCGTGTTTTAAATTCCGCATGGATATTTGTAGAAGCGATTTTGTATTTAACAGTGGCATATAATTGTTAGATCAGGAGAATCCAAGAAATACATAATTTGTATTGAAATTTCTACATGGTATCAAAGCGCAGAAGATTGCAAAAGTTGAGATTGTGATTGGATAGAATTTGAATTTGCAGAAAGACTTTCTCAGTGCTACAGTTGATTCAAGATAGAAATGGATTTCAATGGCTTGAGGTTAGAGTATTCACTTGAGGGAAGCTCGAACTATATTGCTTGGAAGGACAGGATGGAGGCGGTACTCGAAGACAATGGCTTGAAGGAATTCATTGACAAAGATGTTCCTAAGCCAGATGTTGTAGATGCTGCAAATCTTGATGCATGGAAAAAGAAAGTGGTAAAGGCGAGGAGGATCTTGTTGGAGGGAGTACGAGAACACATTGTCTCAAGCCTCCATGGGAAAGTCACACAATATGAAATGTAGAAGACTTTGACGGATCTATTCCAAAACAACAACGACCATAGAAAATTGGCACTCAAAGATAAACTCAGGAAGATCAAGATGGAGAAGGGTGACTCCATTCCAAAATATCTCACGAAGTTTGTCCAATGTCGGGATGAGTTGGGGAGTGTGGGAATAAAAATCATTGATAATGATTTGGTGAGCTTGGAGCTCCTAGGACTTCCCAAGAGTTGGCACAGTTATCAAGACTCTATCAATGGAAGGGAAAAATTGCCAGATTGGGAACGACTATGGTCGGATCTAGCGCAGGAGGAGTTCAAGAGGAACACCAGAGATGGATCTTCATCAAATCATGATGATGAAGAGGATTGTGATTTGGCTTCCAAGGCAAGGAAAGGGAAGGGGAATAAATTCCATTCAAAATCCGAGTCTAAAGGCAAGAAGCTGGATTTGTCCACAGTGAAGTGTTTTCACTGTCACGAACATGGGAATCTCGTTACTAACTGTCTACAGAAGAAGAAGAACAAGAATGTTGTTGGAGCTGCATCTAGTGAGGCCTTTGCCACGCAATTTGAACTTGAATTCTCCTTGATCACATTCATGGTGTCAAGTGCATTGGGATCAGTGTGGTATTTGGATAGTGGTGCTTCCTTCCACATGACGGGAGATAAGGAGATTTTTAGTGACCTGGAGGAGAAAGATCTCAAAATGAATATAGATATGGGCGATGATGGACGATACAGTGTGACTGGCATTGGTACCATTACCTTTCAGAGGGAGTCAGGTAAACCATTTAAATTGAAAGATGTTATGCATGTTCCAGGTTTGAAGAAAAACTTGGTCTCAGTCATAATGTTGGAGGATAGAGGCTATGACGTTGTTTTCAGCAATGGAAAATATTTTTTGTGACATAAAACAACAGGTCAAGTCAAGAAGATAGGGATTCGAGTTAAGAATCTCTACATGCTAGAGGTAGATGGTTGCACTGCCATGATGAGCAAGGCAGAAAAAGTGGTGAGTCGAGATGAGGGTGAATTATGGCACAGGCGATTGGGCCATCTTCATCATGGAGCCTTGAATATCATGCAGCAAATATCTACTGGAATTGCAATGGGATAACTTGCTCAGTTAGATCAGTGCAAGGGTTGTACCATGGGGAAGTATGTAAAGTCCACTTTTCATGAAATGGAGAACTGTGCTTTGGTGATCCTGGAGAGAGTTCACAAAGACGTGTGTGGACCATTCTCAGTTGCTTCAACAACAAAACATAAGTATTATGTTAATTTTTTTTTATGACTTTTCTCGTAAATGTTGGATCTTCTTCATGCAGAAGAAGGATCAAACATTCTCAAAGTTTTGTGAGTTTAAAGCATTGGTGGAGAAAGAGTCGGGGAAGCAAGTGAAAGATCTAAGGAGCGATAATGGTGGAGAATACATCTCTAACGAATTCAAAGACTTCTGCAAAAAAGAAGGAATTCGAAGAGAACTCATAGCGCCTCATAACCCACAGCAAAATGGGGTCGCGGAGAGGAAGAACAGAACAATCGTGGGTGTAGCACGAGCAATGTTGCATGATTAGGTCCTACCAATGAATTTGTGGGCGGAATCATGCAACACTGTGGTTTATGTGAAAAACCGTTGTCCTCATAGAGTACTTGGCATGAGTACACCTGAAGAAGATTTCACTGGTAATAAACCTGATGTTTCTCATTTTAAGATTTTTGGCTCATATGTTTATGTGCATGTGACCAAGGATGCCAGGAAGAAGCTGGAACCGACTGTTGAAGTTGGGATATTTGTGGGGTACACAGAAACACCCCATAATTATAATTTGTATTTTCCTAACAGTAAGATGATTGTTATGCGACCGGATATAAAATTAGATGAGGGGAAAGCCATGCAGTTGTCTCTTGAGAGGGAGATAGACTTGCATGCGGAGGAGGAACTGTTGGTTCCCAAAGATGAGTCTCAAGATGTGGATTAGCCACATGAGGAGGTTCATGGAGTGGAGGAAGCCACTCATGCAAATCCATCCATCAGAAATGGTAGAAATCGCACCACGGAAGTTAATAGATTGAGACTAGATGTTGCACAGAATGTAGGAGCTCCTACTTCACAGCGCAGATAGAGACAGTCTCCTGATCGATTTACTGGATACATGGCTCTCATGAGCAAATGTATTATGAATGATCCATCTTCCTTTCAGGAAGCAGTGCAGGATCCCACATGGGTAGATGCTATGGTGGAGGAGTATGACTCCATTTTCAAAAACAGTGCATGTCAAATTGTCCCAAGACCGGTTGACAAATCAGTGGTAGGTTCGAGATGGATATACAAGGTAAAGCAAGTTGTTGATGGGAGTGTGGAGAAATACAAGGCTAGGTTTGTGGCCCGGGGCTTCTCACAGATCGAGGGGATAGATTATGATGAGACCTTTGCACCTGTCGCAAGGTACTCTTCCATAAGATCCATCTTTGCACTCTCAACGCAGATGGGTTGGCACATTCATCAGATGGATGTAAAAAATGTGTTTCTCAATGGGATCATTGAGGAAGAAGTGTACATTGAGCAGCCAAAATTTTTTGAGACCTTTGACAAGGAGTTGCATGTGTGCAGACTCAAGATATCATTGTATGGGCTGAAGAAAGCACCTCGTGCTTGGTACACTCGGATAGACAACTATTTCACCAGACTGGGCTTCACCAAAAGTGAAGCGGATGCAAACCTATACCAAATTGTGGTGGAGGGTAATATTTTAATCATTGTTCTTTATGTTGATGATTTAATATTGACTGGTGATGAGCAGTTGATACACTCATGCAAGGAGGACCTTGCAAAGGAGTTCGAGATGAAGGATTTGGGCCTTCTTCATTATTTCCTAGGATTAAAAATATGGCAGCGAGATGGTGAACTTTTTGTGTCTCAAGGCAAGTATGCAAGGGAGATACTGGGTAAGTTTCACATAGAGGGATGCAAACCCATGGATACTCCTCTTCCAGGAAACTGGAGGAAATAGGATGCTACTTCTGGAGAGGTATTGGATGCTAATGTCTATCGACAGTTAGTGGGTTCACTAATGTATCTAGTGAACACGAGACCAGACATTTGCTATGCGGTTAACCAGCTGAGACAAGCGATGGTTAAGCCTACCAAGCTATTTTGGAAGGCGGGTAAGCATGTCCTGAGATACCTTAGGGGCACATCTGAGTATGGATTATGGTACAAACAGACTGATGAGGTGAAGTTGCATGGCTTCACGAATGCAAATTAGGCAGGCATCCCAATGGATAGAAAGAGAACATCAAGGGGGATCTTTAGTATCATATCTATAGTTGTTTCTTGGTACAGTAGGAAACAGAGATCTGTGGCACTCAGTTCAGTGGAAGCGAAATACATGGCAGTGAGTCAAGCTTCATGTGAGGCTATTTGGATGAGAAAGATCTCGGTTGGCTTGTTTGGTTCTCATTGAGATCCGATGGTAATTCATTGTGATAATCAGAGTTGCATTGAACTCTCGATTAATCATGTGTTTCATGATAGATCTAAGCATATAGATATCAGGTATCATCGTATCATATATTGTGTGCAGTGTAACATCATGTTGCTTCAGTACATTCCTACGAAAGATCAGGATGTAGACATTCTGACGAAGGCCCTCACCAGGAGAAAATTTGAATACCATAGAGACAGGATCAGGGTGAAGGATAATCCCTTTCTTGTTGAGAGGGAGTGTTGAGATTCAACAAGAAGATCCTAGTGAAAATTATGCACCTACACTAGGATGGAGCCTCGGGCTATTTTAAGGTGGAAGTCTATTTTTAGATGATGAGCAAATTCTATTTATAGTTGATGTCTATTTATAGATGGTGAGCGAATTCCATTTATAGATGTATGTCGACTATTATTATCCCTTAATAATAGTTGGACAATAAATATTAGTCTATTCTCAATGAGCACTTGGAAATAGTTAACTGAAGTGGCAAATCAATTATCTATAGGAGGTTCAATTTCAAAGGTTGACTGGTGGGACATGCAAGTCGAATTAGTTGTAACTAAGTGATTCGAAGTTGTAACAGAGTTATATGTGTAGTTATGTGAGTTTTAAAGTAGTTTAACTCAGTTAAGTGAGTTAAGCTCAGTTGTACTAGTTGTAACTGAACTTACACTAGTGAGAGATCAGTGAATTAATTACTAATTAATTCACAATCAGTGGTCTCACATGCAACTGAAGATTTACCACTATTAACTACATGCATGTCAGATCTAGTGGAGACCCAGTTGAGATAACACGTGAAAGGGATAGTTTGACTATCAATTGTGACATTAGTGAGTGCACTCATGAAACCGCACACACAGTGGATGTGCCCATGAGGAATTCACAGCCTAGGCAAGAGAAATTCATTCATTGTAGGGATTTCCATTAGCAAGGATTGCGCAGAGGATGCAGGTTGTCTAGAGGCAGAGAATTCGCACATGTATTTGCTGATTTTTGTATGACATTGTGAGACGATTGTATTGTACTAAGAGCTCTTGGATTAGAGTTTTGTATGAGATTGTTTCATGATCCATGATATATACATAATATATGATAGTGGGGTTTTTAGCTTTAATCTTTCCCGGTAAAACATATGTGTTATGTGCGATTGATATTTCTTCTTGATATTGCAATTGGCGATCGTGTTTTAAATTCCACAAGAATATTTGTAGAAGCGATTATGTATTTAATAGTGGCATATAATTGTTAGATCAAGAGAATCTAGGAAATACATAATTTGTATTGAAATTTCTACAGGTTGGTTATGTAAGAGCACACGAGGGGCTATAAGTCCACCAGAGTGAAATGGGAAAGGCGTTCTAAGGGGTTGAGAAATAATCATGATTTTCCTAAGTCTCCTAGCCTTAATATTTTCAACATGTTCCTTATTAAATATCCTAACCACTAATCATGAATGCAAGTGATGATGGTGGGGAAGCCTACCTTCCTTATTTATGAGATCATGGGGGTTGATTACAAGTCTTATGGAGTGTAAGAGACTCCATATCCATAGGGATTTGATCTACATGGATATTTTTTGAATCATATGTTTTGTCATGCCCTATCTTCATGCATTCTAATTGGCCATTATTGTCGTCGTATGCTATCCATCTAAGGGGATTCCATTCCATTCCATGCAAAAACATTGATTTGGGGTTCACGTGCTATGGATATATGTAATGTCCCCAAGGCTGAGCCCTGTTGTAAATCATGTCTATGAAGTATAAAGATTGCATTATGAATTGTAATTATGTTTTATAAGCTGGTGAGCCAAGTTTTTATAAGATGGTGGGCTTATGTGTTATTAGGCCGGAGAGCCTAAGTGTTAAGACCGGGAGCCTGCTTTTGTATATGTAATCATGCAAAACATTAATAAAAATATAAACATCGTTGCGTGCAGACCGACCATGATAAATGAGTGATGGGGGACTAAGCTTCCACAGAGTGGGTAAGGGATTGGGGGTTGGAAGGTTGGGAAGAGAGGCTAAGTGTTGAGCCTAGGGGCTTAAGTCCTTGGGAACAATATTTTAATATTATTCCAAAAATCCATGTGAAATATTTGTTTTGTCCTAAGTTCCTAGAAAGGAACGCATGTTGATGGAGTGCATGCAGCATCATGGGTGACATGTGTCGACCCAAGCGCATGCAGTTAAAACCAGAGAAGTGAGCCGTGTTTGGGGTTCCTCCTCCATTTGACCGTCGATTTTCTAAACCGTGAATCTCGTGGCCACTGTATTCGACCTCTGCATACCCTCACGCATCTTGGAAACCAGAAAACCGTAATGTTTTCCTGAGAAGCCGAGGTATCAGTCGTCTGAACCATTTGAGTCTATGTTCGACCTCTACGTTAATTCCTTGTCACGCACCCTGAAACCAGTGACAAACCCATGGATTGAGCCGTGTCACCTGTGTATGTTGTGAGCCCAGCCTATTCTCTCTTGCAGAGTTCGAGTCTGTACCCGAACTATCTTTGGGTTTCTACCTTCTGTTTTTCCTGAGTGGAATTGACCAGTTGTTGTTTTTGTTATCCTCACCTTACGGAAATTGGGCTGAAACTGGTTGAGGAAGTGGGTTTTCATGCCCGTGGTTGAAGAGG
>ML781193.1:784238-800727 GCA_009831015.1 Picea engelmannii | reverse complement strand
GATATTTTCACCAGTTGTTTTATTGAGTTTCTTGTTTTGTCTTCTTTGACAAATTCTTCATCAAGTGTATTCTTGGACTCTTTTGCAACTTTGTGTTGGCCATTAACCTTTGCTATTTGGAATTTGAGGTATTAAGAGAGTGATTTCCCTTTCTTTCACATTTTGAATTCTTGATCGAACAAGTGTTGGAACCATTCCTATATTTGACTTGATCTCATTATGAGTGCATGTTTTGTTTGAATCTCTTTTTGCTTCATATATTTTTGTATCTGCATTGGATCCTTTCATTTTGATTGAAAGTAAAGAAGCATTAAGATCTTTCATTTTATTTGATTTCGTTGCATACTAGAATCAAACCAAAAGAGCATTTTTCATTCAAAGTTTTGGGTGGTGCATATTTGTAGTTTTCATTTGGTAGATTGCATTGGGCTTATGCATTTGGGAATGGAAAAAGACTCTTCTCCTTTCCATAGTTATTGTTCATCGAAATTGAAATTTTTTCATTTCATTTTAATTTTGCATGGTTTCAAGAGTCAGATCACAATATCATCAGTTTCACCTCCATACCCCTGAGTAAACAACAACCCTAAAATCAAGTTCTAATTAAAATCAATCTAGAATTTTTTTCTTTTTAGGGCTCTGCAAACCTACATTAGATTAGTTGTAGGGATTTGGAATAGGTGTTGAATATAACTCTCCAAACCTATAAAACAAACATAGAATCTTGATTTAGGGAGAGAAATCCATTTGTTGCATCATTGTCCTAGGAATCCCTTCTCACACAAGGGTCAATCACGAGGTCACATTAGGGCTAGCGGAGTAACTAACCCTACTTCATTGGTCTCGGTGGAGTGGTATGCATGTATTACAAACATTGTTGAAAGACACTTGGGGATCACTTGGGAGGTTCACACCTCGATCAGAGGCACCTCTCAAGTGGATTTTGGGTCTTAAACGGCCCTGCCTTTGTCTGTATACCGGATTGTCGACTGTTTCCTCAAGATTTTGTTGTTGTAAGTGGTAACCTTAGTAGCCATAATATTTAGGGCTCATACACAAGGTGATGACGAAGGGGAAAGTCTTTGTTGTACCTGGGATATACGTTGGTCAAAATCACTCGGGATCCTTGGAGGGTAACCCACAGTTGTGTCATGTGGGAAGTTACACCAGGGTGTAAGTCCATTAAGCAGGTATCCAACGCAATTGTTCCACCCACCCTATCTCAGCCCCTTTTCATATTGATTCTGCGACATTGGATTTCATCACCAACTAGTGGCTTCACTGTAAGAAGGTTTTTGTTTTCATGTTTGCTTCCTAGATTTTTTGGCATGTGTTGTTTGTTTCCCTTAGTTGGCCTTAGGAATGTTATTGTCATAATTTCACTTTGGCCGACCTAGGTCTGTGTAACCCTAGGGTTGATTATGTGTCTATGGCATCATTTTTGGGAACTACCAATAAAGGGACCCCTTTTCCTGAGGAACCTTTTGTTTTTCCTTCCTATGGAAATGTTGGTCCACATTATATTACCACATTGAGTCTTCCCAGACTCACTATCGGGTTACCGGTGTGGTTTTTTTCCACTTTGATGATTCCAAATTCTCCTGGTGTTGTGAATGCAATCCCTCCATCCGAAGAACATCAAAATCATGTTGACCCTTTGCCTTCTTTACCCATCAGGTCTTTTTCCATTTCTTCTTCCTCACCTGGTGAAAGTCTTATGATCGGTAACCAAGTGGATAAGAAGAAGAAGAAAAGGAATATTAAGAAGAAGAACAATAAGCAAAATTCCAAACTTTCAACCACTGCAGGTCATGTTGGAAACATTCATCCAATTACTTTTAATCAGGATGGGAGTGTTGAGATCATTGAGAAGTCTACCACTAAACCTCACAAGCCCAAATTCCCTTGCAGGCTTTGTAAGGGTGATCATCTTCTTATGGATTTCCCTGGTTTATCCAAGGTTTTAGAAGCATGGTCCACGAGTTCTCATCAACGTGTGTTGCCATTCGCCAGCCATCATGCTAGTGACACACCATCAAATAGTGAAAGTAAAGTTTGGGAAAATAAAATTAGAGTCAAGTTTCCTTGTAGGTTATGTGAAGGTATTCATCAAACTCACCTTTGCCCTCATATGGATGAAGCCTCGAAATTGTTGGAAGACCTTATTATTCCCCAACAACAACTTCCAACTGGTTACCATAAGCTTTCTCCCGACCCTCCATTTTTTGATAAACTAGTCAATCTGGTTTCATCATCTGTCGATCCGGTTGATACAATGATCAATCTGGTTCCATCATTATTTGAGTTGGTCGATCAAGTGATCGATCCAATTTCACCTTCGGTCGATCTCGCTCTCCCCTTAGAGAGTGAAGTTAAAGTGGTGGATCCAATACCACTTTTGGTCGATCCCACTCTTCCCTTGGAGAGTGACACGGATACCACTCAGGTATTTGTTTTCACTACAGATTCTTCCTGACAAGGGGGCACTTTACACGTTCCAATGGAACCCCCTCCAAGAATTCAAGCTATTTCCATTGATTGGAGTAAACTGACGGAACATCGTCTTCCTTCCTATCTACATTTCCAAATTATCATGTATATTTATGATAGCATCGTAGTACATGACACTATGGTTGATGAAGGTGCCTATGTTAGCATCTTATCCTCAACTGCTTGGAAAGATTTAGGTTCCCCTCAACTTGCATCAGTGGCCCATCAACTATGGGCTTCTAATAGAATATCTAGTGAACCTTTAGGGATCCTTCCTTAGTTGCCTATTACCTTAGGAGGGAAAATTGTCTATATTGATGTGATGGTAGCCCAAGGTCCCTTTGATTTTAATTTTCTCCTCAGACAAAACTATGTATATGCTATGAAATTTATTGTGTCCACACTCTTTCAAGTGATTTGTTTTCCTCATAATGGAAACATTGTGACCATTGACCAAATTTCATTCATTGGCCCTAATATGCTCGCCAACCATCTGACTTCCCCAGATTTTCCTTATATGCAAGCAGTATCCACCCCACCACAAGTTAATTATGTGGAGACATATCCCATGCTTTCAATTGTCAACGAAACTGGGCCTCTCACTGCATGCTCATATTCTCTGGATTTAGATCCAACAATTGACATGGTAATCTCTTCAATAGGGAAATTAGAGCCTAATATCTTTACCCATATTGTGGCCCTTGACATGTATTCCTTCCAGAGAATTATTCTTCCTTCTGATGAAGATCTCTTGGAAGTCATTTCATAGATCCTTGCGAGCATAGTTTTCTTCTCTATCGCAAGATTGTTAAAAAATGAAACAGGGGTCTAGGAATTGAACCCATAGGTTACGAGCATAGTTCTTTTCTTATGTAAAGATCCTTAAAAAATGAAATAGATCCTTATGAGCATAGTTCTTTTCCTGTGTCAATCTCATTAAAAAATGAAACAGATCCTTATGAGCATAGTTTCATTTCTGGATCCAAGCTCGTTAAAAAATGAAACCAGCTACGAGCATAGTTATTTTCCTGTGTCAAGATCATTAAAAAATGAAATAGATGTCCAAGAGAATAGTTCATGTTTCTGTGTCAACCTCGTTAAAAAATTAAACAGAGGTTTGGGACTCAAACCCAGATGTCTATGAGCATAATTATTTTCCCATGTCAAGCTCATTAAAAAATGAAACAGATCCTTATGAGCATAGTTATTTTCCTATGTCAAGCTCATTAAAAAATGAAATGGCCGCCTCTCTCATTGAGTCGATTCTTTTGCTAGATATAGTAAATGTTGAGTCAATTCTTTCACTATATCTCGTAAACATTGAGTCGATTCTTTTGATATATCTCCCAAATGTTGATTCGAGTCTTTCATTAGAACTTGTACCTGAACCTTCATTTCATCCACCTGGGTCGGTTGATCCTCTTTCTTCCTCCCTCTTTGGTGAACATTTTCCTATTAGTAACCAAGAGTCTATTGAGTATAGAAATTGGCAATAGAAAAAGAGTTGGTGGATGAAACAAAGTTTTGGGGGCATGTCTCCAGCCTCTAGACATCATGCTGGAGCTAAGTCGCTACTTCTCAAGATGGGGAAAAAGTACTAACCACCCATAGGTATCCTCCCTCGAAATCTTTGGGCATTACGTTGGGAAGTTCACGACACAGTTAGTTTCTTATTTTAAGCTCGTTAAACAATGAAATTGGTTATGAGCATAGTTTATTTTCTAGTTTCAAGCTCGCGAAAAAAATGAAACCCACCCAAGCATAGTTTTACTTTGTTTTCAAGCTTGTGTAAAAATGAAACCAATCCTGAGATTAGTCTTAATTCTTTCTCATACTCTTAAATACATGAGAATAAGTTACCAAGCTTAATATTTGTTCTTTCTCTTTCTCATAAATACATGAGAATAAGTTACCGAGTATACTTTTATCACTTTTTCGGACTCGTAAAAATTCTACGAAAAAGGAATTTTTTGGAGTTTCCTTTAAGCTCTTTTCAAAGTCCTTAAATTGAAAAGATTGTCGAGTGCACGTGTTTCCTTTCACACTCATTAAAAGGATTTGAAAGGGCATCTTTTTACCCCTTTTTCAGTCTCGTTAGACTAATTACGAAAAAGGAATACTCTAGTCGCTTTGGTTAGAAGAATTCTTTGAATTATTATTTTATAATTTTTCGGGCTTGGGAGACTAAACTTATAAAAAATTCCATTTGGAGTCTTCTTTATAAATCTTTTCATACTCTCTAAATATGAAAATGCCATTGATTTTACCTTTTTTGGACTCATAAAAGTAAACATCGAAGAACCCATATGGGATTGAACCCCTCCTTCTTTAGGTTCGTTAAACATATGATGAGGGAATCATCAAAGATTAGTTGTACCGAGCATCTGTTATCCTCCTCAAGCTCATTAAAAAACAAAGAGGTACTCATCAATCATGGTGGGGGGAATTGGGAAGTGGGTCAAGTTTTTGAAATATTATGGCAATTGTATTTTCTCCCTTGAACATGGAACCTATCTCCATCTTGCTTACAGTTGGATAATCCACTTGTCTCTAAGTCATTCGAATTCCATGTGTCATCATACTCTTTTGACTCCTTCGAAGAGAACCTTTTGTTGTCATCACATTATGGTGATCGTCACATTATCTTTGAATCCTTTCCTCGTCGATTCAATGTTCTCAAATCACTTGTCGTGTTGTGCATTGTTCAAGGGAAGTATCATCCTTACAACCACTCTGCAGTATCCATACCCATGTCAATATGTCCACATTTACTCTATCATTCCACATTATTTCATGTTTTATTTCATGTTGATGATGGGGGATACATCATGGACCTCCTTCTACGAGTTTTTTCATGTCGACTTCAACACATTATCTGGGAATTAGACTTAGAAACCAGTTAGTACCTTGGAACCAACATGCCTCAATGGCAGGTTTCCTCTCTTTCGAAAATGGGTTTACATCATTAACCTCTGATCAAATGATTCTACGAGTGTTCGACTTCAGCTCATCCATTCACACTCGTTGGAATGTACTAGGGGTACCTTGGGAATTATTGTCATCATTGGTGATCTCCCTCACACTTGTTAATGGTATACATCAATGACCGATAATCAAGTGGTTTCTACCATGTTCGACATCAGGACATCTATTTGCATGGTTAGAATCGTACCAGTTCAGGATCGGGATGAAGACCCTGGGAATATTTTGGGCACCTACTAGTGTTATGTTCCTGGCCCAGGTTGCGATGGAGAATAATCGTATTGATGTACACTATCACATAGATCCACTTTGTATTGGTCTGTGGCTATGTTGTTGTTGTATTGTAGCTCCATTGTGGCTACAACCTGATCGTGTCATAGAGGTATGGATCCACGTTGTATGTCTGGTGGCCATATCCTTAGTCAATATTTTCATGGATCTGCAATGTATTAGTCAGTGACAATGCATTAATTTTATTTGTACCGAGCATGGGTATGCCTACCTCGGGATGATAGATGTATATTGATTGATGGTTGCATGTATCTTTCGACAGGTTCTCCTTCTTCAATCCCTTGATACACAAATTTTTCAAAGTGTTTCGGCCATCATTTTCTCTTATAACCTCACACTTTGGGGGGCATTTGTTATATTTCATTTTGTCACACCTAGCCAAGTGTTCCATCTCACTTTGTTAAGTGTCACAATTGTGACATCTCACCCTGTAAGTGTCGCAACTACAATGGAGTATTTTACTAAGTGTCATGGCCTAAATTTCATTCTTTTCTAAGTATTACAACCTTGACACCATGTAAAATTACATGCCATGATCCCTAGTCAAGTTGGAGGACAAAAACCATCATTTGGAGGTCGAAAACCCACCTTTTACCTTGATTTTTTGGCCATTTTTTACTATGGACGCCCCCTTCCATGGATAGGGAGCATTCTCCCTCCCTTCTCAGTTATAAAGGAGCATATAGGATGCCCTGTTTTCCACTCTAGGGGAGCGTCCTTACAGTTAGGGAAGTTTCCTTGGATATAGGGAACTTCTTTCGAGAAGGATCTTGGTTGTTTTGGGTTGGTTCACCTGAGATTTGGTTTGACCATCATCCACCGTATATTGGGAGAGGTCCATAACCATAAATATAAAACAAATCTCAATCTTAAGAACCTAATCCTCAACCATACTCCCTAATTACCATGTTAGTTAAGCCTCCCTAGTCTTATATAACCATGGCCATTCTTGGTGAAAGGGGGAGGATGGAGATTGAGATATAAAACCTCTGATATTAGGAGGGGAGAATTACAAGAGAATGAAACCTTTTCTCTCAAGAGAAGGGATCTAAGGAGTGTATTCAAGGGTTTGAAGAGGAGGCTTGAAGGAATGGTTGAGCCATCAGGTTGTAAACTTCTTGGTTCAGATTTTAATAAAGAACTTAGCATATTTACATACATCTATTGTATTCATTCTTTCTTGTATGTGTCTACTTGTGTTTCAAGTAGGATTGCTATCATCTGATTTTGAATTATTTCCATGAATGTTATGGCTACTATACTTTCTTTAGAAGGATGAGAAAGAGAGAAAAATGGGCATACTTTGTCATCAATCCACTACTACCATGGTGGCATTATTTCCTTCAAATTTGGGTAAACCTGTAATAAAATCCATTGAAACTTCTTCCCAACATTGACTTGGTATAGCTAGTGGTTGTAGGAGACCCGACGTCTTGATTGTCTTTTCCTTAGTCTGTTGGAAAACCACACATTCAGACACAAAATTTTGAACATCAGTTTTAATACCTTCCCAAAAAAACTCCTTCTTGATTTTGTGGTATGTTTTTAAGAATTCTAAATGTACTTCTACAGGAGAAGAGTGCAATTCCAAATGATATCCCAAATTAAGATCCAACTTAGTAAAGAAAATTTCTCCATGCAATTCATCTAATAATTCATCAATGATAGGAATATGAAACTTATATTTGATGGTCATTTTGTTGAATTGTCTATAATATGACCACATATGTCATGAACCATCCTTTTTTGCAACCATCATCACTAATGAAGAGAAATAACTTTGGCTAGGTTGAATGCTAATAGCCTCTAGAATTTATTGGATCATACGCTCAATCTCACTATTTTATGCATATGGATACCTGTGAGGCCTAATGTTAGGTGGTACACTTCCTGGTTTCAAATGAATAGCATGATCATGATCTCTAACAGGTGCAAGACCCTTAGGCATTTCTCCAAATACATTGGAATGATTGTTAATAACTATTTGGAGATCCAATGGAGTAGAGGATATATATGTTTAAACATTTGGTGAGCACAATTGTGCAATTACACCATGGTGTCCCTTTTTGAGTAATTTTTTCATGCTATTAGAGATTATCACCTTACAGGGTTTCCCTTTGATAACTCTAAGCTCAATTTCCTTACCCTCTGAGGAAAATCTCATGAAAATATCTTGAAAATTAAGGGCCATTGTTCCCAATGATTGTAACCATTGGACCCATAATACAACATCAACATCACCCATTTTGATGGAAATCATGGGATTCTCCAAAAAATACTTCCCCATGTTGAGCTTAATACTATGGCACTTCCAAAAATAATTTATGGTACCTCCATCTCCAATTATTACTTGAAACTGTGGTACTAGATATACAAAGCAATTGAGATCTTTTGATAATTGATGAAGTTATGGGTACTACCAGAATCAATCAATATTATTACCTTTCTATTTTTTATTTGTCCTTGTATCTTAAGGGGTTTTGGAGTACTAATGTCAGCCAATGCATGACAAGATATCATTGGAGTAGTATCTTCTAGATCTAGACCTTATGATGGTTCAAATTCTTGATCTTCTTCCTCTTCACAATATATGTAGATTAATTTATTCTTGTTGCATTTATGTCCTTGTTGTCACAATTGAAACATAGTCCCTTTTCTCTTATTCATATATTTTTTGAGGTGTCAACCTTATCAGTTGATTGAGGTTAGAAGAGGGAACATGGTTCTCTCTATAGTTGTTAGAGGCCACCCTTCTAGTAGACATATTTTTGTTTTCCACTGTCCTTGTCATATTGAAAGCTTGCTCTAGGGATTTAGGTTCAAAGAGATGTACCTCATGTTGAATGTTCTCCTTTAGATTTCCCATAAAGAGATCTAACAATTATCCTTAGGATTGTTCTTTACCCTGGGACTAAGCTTTTGGAATTGTTGAATGTGCTCTATAATTGGACCTTTTTTATGAAGATTTATTAATTGATTAAACATTGTATTTCTCTTAATATCCCCATAATTTGATACCAATTCATTCGTAGAAATAGACTAAGAGATAATAAAATTATTTTTTCTTTCACAAATCCATTGATATCAAACAAATTGATCATTTTCTAAATACAAGGATGCAATAGGTACCTTTTGTCATCTTGGCACTTGGTGTAGATCAAAGTATTTCTCCATCTAGAATATCCATGTTATAGGATATTTACCATCAAACTTCCTCATATCAATCTTTGGAATGACATAGTTCCTTGGTGTCACATTGAAACCTTGCTAATGTGGATCTAGAAGTAATGAATGATTCTGAAATTCAGATTTGTGCTCTCCAATTGTGATAAAAGACTCCCCATATGTGATTGAGTATGAACACCATTGTTCTCCTTATTTTCATTATTTTCTTGGATCTCCATATCCCTTTTAGGGATCCTCCTCTATAAGAACATGGCTTTTATGGACTTCATGGATTTTTGTAATTCTTCCTTAATTTCATTTTTATTTTCATCCATCTTTTGTTCCATTTCATTCTCATTTTCATCCATCTTATTTTTCATTTGATTTTCAAATTCTCTTTTGAGGTATTCCTGAGAATGTGTTAAATTCACTTATTTCAACATACTAACACTCATTTCATCAACTTGGTCTTTACTCTGTTTGCAAAGTCTTCATTTTCTTCGGAAGTCATGTTTTAGTTTTTATGAGTACCAGTAGTATTTCTTGTAGAACCCTTTGTCATGTGAGAAAATAAAAACAATATTCATTTTTTTCTCTTTATCACAAATTTTGAATCTCCAAAAACATATCTTCCAATCAAAAGTTATGCCAATTGTAAGTCACATACCTTTCAAACCCTAATTTTGATTATGTTTGGATGGTTGATCTTTGTATTGATATATCTCTAAAATTTGAACCCTTTCGAGTCTGAAATTTTTTCCTGTAGTTCTTTGATGTGGAATCTTAAACTCTTAAAAAATTCACAATTTGAACCTTCACTGATAAAAATTTATAGCAAAAATACCAAAATGTCTTGTTTAATACTAATTCCAAGATTAGTAAACAACCCCAACTTCCATGAGATATATCTTACAAATTATAATGATTCAAAATCTATAAAAAAATCCACATATAATTCACTATAGCTCCTCAAGATTCTGAAAATTGCAGGGTTTGAAAGTCCACATAAGAAAAGTTACAACAAAAATGTCAAGATGATTCTTTTAAAATTGATTTCGGTATTAATCTTAAGCCTTGTCTTTAACGGACTATTTATCAAAAAGTATAGCAAACCAGAACTTCAAATTTTGACCACCTATACTATGACATATCTCCTGAAACTCCATAAAATTTCAATGTTTGAAACTTCCCATAAAAAGAGTTATAGTGAAAATTCCAAGATGATGCTTTTAAAAATGATTTCAAGATGAATCAAAAACCCTATATTCGATAGTATATATCTCTGGAATTATAAGGAACCGGACCTTTAAATTTTTACAACCTATACCTTGAGATTTCACCTTAGTCTCCTCAAAGTTTCACGGTCTAGAACATCCCAGGAAAAAAAAAACTATAGCGAAAATTCCAAGGTGTCTCAATTGGAGGAGTGAAACCCTAGGATCGTGAGCTCCGATACCAAATGTTATGATCCAACAAATTAAAAATGATAAAAATTCAATGAATAAATTCCACTTTGAGGGGGAAACCTCATTTTACAATGTATCCAATTCAAAAGAAAATATGAGATGAGATAAGATGATCCTAAGATTAGTTCTCCTTGGTATATATATATAGGAGACAAAGGGTACAATTATAATGAAAGGGTGCAATGAAGGGTTTTATCCTACATACAAATAACACTAGAAATGTAATAATTCAATATCTAGGGATTAATAAGGGGTTTTATACATAAGATGGGGCTTTGTCTAGGGCTTACTAGTAATTACCACATCAACATCAAATTTGAGTACTCTTCTTATTGCACCATTGTACTGGAAGGAAAGTTAGAGATCATTATATCTCCTTATGGAATGAGCACAAGTATGCAACTATTTCTCAGGGTTCCCTTTATCCCTTCATTAAATGTTAGCAAAAATATATGTATCAATTTGAACATGCTCTTCATAACCCTACTTCTGATTTCCCTACATTGTAATATACACAGTTGTTAACCAAAATAAAGTGCATACCTGCATCATAGTAAAAATGTTCATGAAATTAACAACAAATTTAAAAACGTGAATGCAACAATTCAACACACAACAACATTTGAATATAATTAAAAATATATTTTAATGAGGAAATCGACTAGCTACATACAAGAAACGTTCCTCCCAGCCATAGGCTTGATGTTCATTTTTCATCAACAACAAGCCACCCTAAGCTGAAGCTATGAGTCCACAAGAAGGTATGGCTCTCTTGGTTGTCCAATATCCACACTCAGTAACCCAAAACCCTTCTTTCCCCTCAAGCTGCACAACCCAAGGAATAAGATTCCCCCTCTCTTCCATGTAGTCCCCCAGGCCCTCCCACTTCCCTCTAAAGCTCTAGTGCACATAGTTGACCAAGAAATCTCTTACTTACAGGATTATAGCCTATATTACAAACATACAACCCAATTTTTTGCATACAACTACCCCTTTCACGGCTATTCTCATACACAACAAAGATGGTGCTCTTTTCTAGCACCTACCTCCCCCTTGATGTCCCAGAAACATTCTTATAAAAACTCTCTCATGGATACAACATGGTTGGAGCTCTTTCCTAGCACCCACCTTTCCTCTTACTACCCAAAATTAACATGTATAAATTGTCCCACAAAGACACTTGAATTTCCTTTTCTTATCATGCAAGTTTGACTCTCACATTTCCCAAAAAAATGGTTGTACTCCTCCCATGTTGTCATAAATCAGTGAGAATACTTTTCCCACCAACCACTCTTGCATCATTCATTAGCTATTTTGAGCATTCAAAGGATGTAAAACATGAATAATAGAATATCTTAGATTATATAAATGGGTAAACCCTTGAACCCCTCTCTTGTGGAATCATAGCCTCCCACCGTTATCATCCCTCTTGTATTGCAACTAGCAATTATTATTTTTATTAATAATCTTAATGTACAATTTACATAGCTCTGCCCTCATCCATATTAATTCATACAAGCTCTCCTGTACAATTTATAGAGCTCGGCCCTCATCCATATTAATTCATACAATATCTCCAGTACAATTTACATAGCTCGACCCTTGTCCATATTAATTCATACAATCTCTCTGACCTAAAACATATCGGCTCACCAACCTAAATCGGGATTAAAATTGGGGATGTTACATACATGACAAGCCATGATTATTGGTATCTGAAAAAGTAAGGAGGTTATTTCACTCTAACTAATGTTAGTGTTTTGATGTTGGTGTTGGCAATGCACTTATGCGTGTACTAGAAGGAAAGTTAGCGATGTTTATCTTTCCTTCTGACACAATCAAAATGATGAAATCAATGCTTTGGGGCTGCCTTTGTTCTGAAAATCACCATGGTTAGAGTTCTACCTTTGTGTGTGATATTTTATTGGTTTTGGAACAAGCTAAGATGATCCACAATGGTGCAATAAGAAGTGTATTTAAATATGATGTTATTTTTGGCTTTGCATTTGTGCTTGTGTTGGAAGGAAAGATAGAAATCACTAATTTCCATTAGGGAAGAAACACAGTTATGAAACTATTTCTCAGGGTTGTTTTTGTCCTCACGTCCACCATTAGCACAAGTACATATATCAATCTAAACATGTTTAGCTATAACCCTACTTCTTATAGTTTTGCTAGAAGTAAATCTAGGAGTCGCTAGCTATCCTTTTGGAAAATCAAAAGGATGCAATCAATGGTCTGGGGGTTCATCTACCATAAAACTCACCATAGATTGAGTTATATATTTGTGTATGCCCATTTATTGGCTTCAGAACAAGCTAATAAGATCCATGATGGTGCAATAAGAAGTGTATATAAATATGATGTTGTTAGTGGCTCTACACTTGTGCTTGTGTTGGAAGGAAAACTAGCAGTTTCTAGCTTTCCTTTAGGAAGAAGAAGAAGTATGCAACTATTTCTAAGGATTGCATTTGTCCTCAAATCCACCTTTAGCACAAATGCATGTATCAATTTGAACATGCTTCACCATAACCCTACTTTTGATTCTCTTGTATGACGAGTCATGATTATGGGTCTCTTGATAAGGTAAGGAGGTCATTTCACCCTAACCAAGGTTAGTGTGTCGATATTGTTGTTGGAAATGTGCTTGTGCTTATGCTAGAAGGAAAGCTAGTGATTTGTAGCTTTCCTTATGGCACAATTAAAAAGATGCAATCACTTCTCTAGGGGAACCTTTGTCCTAACAATAACCATGGTCAGAGATTTTCCTTTGTGTGTACCCTTTTATTGGTTTTTGAACAAGCTAAGAATATCCATGATGGTGCAATAAGAAGTGTATTTAAATATGATGGTGTTCTTGTATTTGTAGTTATTATTGTGCTAGAAGGAAAGCTAGTGGTCCCTATATTTCCTTTAGGAAAAAGAACAATGATGTGATCACAAGATTTTGAGCTAAGTAGAATAGTGGAATTCTTGCCCAATTTCAAAGTTTATGAATTTTTGGGTGTTATTTTGAAGTGTATATACACAATGTACCTAAGATGGATTCAACTAGGCCTAAGGCTCTATGACTCAAATTTGACGCAATCAATTCTTTAGGGGCATCGATGTCCTAAAAATAACCGTAGTTAATGTTCTACCTTTGTGTGTGCCCTGTTACCACTCAAACTCTATCCCAAGAGGAAAAGTCTTAACCTCAATGGAAGAGCCTAGAGGCATTATAATAAATCTATCCATTGTCACCTTGGTAGCTTTTCCCTACACTTCAAACTCGAGAAAAACTACCCTAGACTAGGGGAGAATCCCTAAAAGTCAATCTAGCCTGGTTGATTATAGCAATGTGAGTAAAAATCATCTCACATTGAGTTATTGCAAGTGGATACAAAATGACTTATTTAAAATAATATCCAACTTATACTTGCATCAAGGAAGGAAAACGGTGCTCATGTGATTTAAAACCATAAGTGTTCTTGCAAATGAATACCATATTCCACTGAAAAGTATGATTTTGGATAATATGTGTGCATTTGATTTAAAGAAATAACCAAGTGGAACCGAACTTGCATAGTCACCCAAAGTGCTCAAATGTGTTTGTCATCATTCATTGAAATCAATGATATTTGAGTTAGTATACACCATCAATATGATAACAAACAATGAAGTGGGTTTAGATACAAAGATCCCAAAGATACATATTAGATATTATTAGTTACCATGAGTTCATAACAAAGATGACATAAAGATTAATTTAAGTCTTTTCATAGTAGTAACAGGGATTAGTGGAGACGAGAGGTTGTTGGGCTCTGTGGCTAGGGTTTCCCTTGTCGCAGGGGCTTAGTATTCTTGTGGGCGCCTCTCTTCTTGTCGATGCATCACTCCTTCGCCTTTTCTTGGGCTTGGTTGATCCTCAGAGGTTATTTATTGTTGGTGGCTCTTCCCCTCGTAGGTGGATCTGTTATTTTCCACTGGTGCCCCCACATTCCTCTTTCGCCTGCAATTGATTTAGTCTAAGGTGGATCTGGTGTGCCACCTTTGGGATTGTGGATCGTCTCCTTCGCACCTGTCTACCACCCCCATCAGATCGACCTGGTGCATGTCGAATGGAGTGTTGTTGGTTCTGCACTTGGTTGTTCTATGGTCGTGCTCTCCCATGAATGAATCTTGTACCGATTGTTGGGGTTCCTGCATCTTTTCGGTGGTTGGGTTAGAGCTTTGAGGTCCATATTTTGGGTGTGCAGTGTTGTTTTGTGGAGTTGGATCAACTCTTTGAGGTCCTTTCTTGAGCGTGCAGTTTATGGCTTCCCTTGGTTGGGTCAGAACTTTGAGGTCCTTATTTTGGATCTGCATTGTTGATGTGGATCTGGATCAACACTTTGAGGTCCTTCCTTGGGCATGCAGTTTCTCGCTTCTTTTCTTTAATTGTAGGGCATTTCCTAGTTCATATTTTTCTAATTGTACTCGATGGCTTAGTAGCTAGCTCTGGGCCCTCTCAGGCTACTTTTTTCTACTCTCTTTACCCTTGATTGGGGCATGCTTCAAGCACATTTAAAATGTAATTTGGTTCTCTTTGGATAAATAAAATTATGCTTTTTTTCGAGGAAAAAAAAGTAACAGGGCTTAGTACATGACTGATGAAGTTAGATCAAGTTTTAGCCTTAAACTTTATTGAACCGGTACTAATGCTCATACTCATAATTACATGATTAAAAAGGTTAGATCAAGTTTCAGCCTTAAACTTTATTGAACCAGTACTAATGCTCAAACTCAGAAATGCTTTGATGTAAGAGTTAAACCATACATGAATTTCTAGTGAATATCCTTAATGTGTTGCTTCAACAAAAATGAGGAATTTGAAGTTTTGTTCCATAAACATAATTCTCAATTTGATTACAAAATCTAGAACTTTAATCAATCATCGTGACATGACTTACAACATCTTGTGTAGATAGCCATAAATATATTTGGATTAAATTTAGATTTCAAGACTAGATTTACCAGTAAAACCATTCAACTTATACAACAAGTCGTTTAAGGTTAGAGCAAGTCATTTGAAAAATTCAGAGAGTGCTACAAAACAATGATAATTGGTTTTGAATCATTATCTATCCCTACATATCCAAACCATGAGATTTGAAACTCTACACACGTGGTGATAACACATAATGAATCTCATGAACATACTATATATCAAAGAATTTATAAGATTATAGTCAAGGGATTTAGGACATATTTGTTTCATCATTCCATTAACAACAATCATAAATAACACATAGGAAAAGATTGATCCATCTAACACTTTCTAGCAAATTGATTCACTGTTAATTATGCTCAAATCATAAACAAAATGGGATTAAACTAAACAAGATGGCATTAAATTGTGTCAAAGATTTGATCTCTATCAAGTAATTACCAATGCCATTAAACTCATCAAAAATTTCATACATGAGATTGATTTGTTGTGGGTGAGAAAAAATGCTTGAAAATAAATTTGACCCTTTAGAAACAATTTGGCATACACAATACATCATATTATTAGTGGAACAATTTAGTACTCATAAGTGTGTTGAATCAAAAATTCAAAGTCGTTGAATGGTCAACAATAAGAAAATAAACAAATGCTTGGAAAAAGTAAAGATTCAATGATGATCATTCCATTACTTTCACATTGATTAGTTTTCTATGAAATAACTTAAACATTCTCAAAATAATGTGATATGTATTCAACCCTTTACCCTTCTTCAAGCCTTTGTAGAACCCATGAATCTAGAATCTCTGGCACCTTAAAATGAGTAGTTGAATGAACTTTACCATCATTTCAATTTTTTAAGAATATTATCATGTGAAGCAATTAAAATGTCCATGAAATAATTCAAATCCATGGTGCATTTAGTTTTTTAATGACAGTATGTGAGATAAACCTTTTAATAAGTTATACCATATATACTAGAGCATAATTAAAAAAAATTGCCATCAGAGCATACATCTTTGAAGAAATATTAAAAGAGATTGATAGTGCATTTAGTTTGTTAATGACAATATGTGAGATAAACCCTTTAAGAAGTTATACCATAGATACCAGAGCATAATCAGAATTT
>ML781193.1:759045-770090 GCA_009831015.1 Picea engelmannii | reverse complement strand
GCTACCATAAATATCTGCAAGCAACTGTAGGACTGGAAAGTATCACATGCTTTGGCCAACCCCAAGGACTTGACCAAAATCTCGTCCACTAGCACCCATGGTAAATAATCACCTATACTCATCACTGAACACCAACCATCAGGTACAACAGTAGGTATCTCCACAAACTGAGGGTCAATCATTCTCCATCCATCATCACTCACGCAACTGTTGCTACGATGAAGGTGATCTCCTAGATCTATATACTACTGCAAGGGAGAGGAATCTCCATGCTCCTCCCTCAACTGGTGCTCTAGTGCTAAACCACCAACATCCTCTCGCAATGTGATTGAGGGATATATCTAACTCTCTACTAAAATAGATGTGGTGGATCTCTGTCTAATTTTCTCAAGGAGCTCCTCTGATTTGGACTTTGATTCCTAAAGGGTTGTCTGTGTGCCTTCCAAGAATCTTCGTGTGCTCACCAACTCATGAGTGAGTCGGTCCACCTCAATCCCTTGCTCCCTCAGTGCCCTGTGATACATCTCGCCAACCTCCAATAGGTAATCCCTATCCATCAACAACAGTTGGTAGTCGTCCCTCATCACAATCACTCTCTCCTTGAGTGTATGGAAGTCATTGATGACAAGTCCCCCATCTAAAATATCATGTGCCATCGAGGTCCTCCAACAAGAACCTTCCACCAATGCATGTGTATGATCAATGCATCTAGTGGCTACCGTGATCATGTCCTCATTGACTCTCAACTGTCCTACCAAGTGTCGTGACTCCTAGTCACAATCCTGCTGAGCTGCTACCTCATGCCTCTCACTACTAGTGTCAACAATGGAATCCCTAAAAACACACTCATCAAAATATAATACATTGAACTACCCATTGTCCCCTGTGCTACCGAGTTCTCTTGTATGCCACTGCACACCATCACCAACTGCGACCCCTATCTGAATCGCACCATATCATGTATGGGAAGTTGTATCCTCCCGTGCACTCACCCTAATAATATCATCTGCACATGGATCCCATAAAGATGTGTCCAAACATGTGCTATGGTCATCTTAACCAATAAGGAGTGCATCCTCATCACTATAGATCGATCCTAGGAGTAAGTGTCCCAACAAGTTGTCATTCTCCACAACCTTGTCCATCAATGGAATCTCCAAGAGTGGTGACTCGCACTCCTCATATTGACAGGTATGTGTAAGGTCTACTATCTCCAAGCCATACCTCTCCTCCTAGGTCTGTAGATCCATATGTCCCTTGTGTACAATCCCCACACAAGGCTCCTCTACCATATCAAGAATGCCACTTATATCCTCATGTGTCGTGGCTAGCATAGGTGGCTGAGAAGATGAAAAATGTGGTTTGCTCATCATAGGAAGCTCATCATCCTCCATACATGATTTCCTGGAAGCTATGTCTACATTCATAGGTAGGTCATCCAACCTCCTAATCTCATCATGTCTAAGTGCCAACACATATGAATCCTCACAAGTGTCACCACTATGTTGAAGTGTTGAATCCTCAACATTGCCTGATGGGGAAGATGAAGGACATGTGCTATCATCATGTCCATCCAATTGTCCCTCAAATTCGCAAGAGTCACTAGCCCTTGTCTCGGTCATCTGGTTGAGCTTGTAGTACATGTCTAGCTTTTATACCCCAGCTCTGACAGTGCATTTGGACAATCCGTCAAGAGAAGGTATATTGAGTTTACCAACTTTCTAGACGAAATCTATGTTATTCTCCTGTTGTTGTTGTTGTCCTCCTCTCTAAGGTTCTCTGGGATGGTCCATGCCCCTAAGTCCACAGTACTCGACTAGTGTCATGTCATGATGGAAGTCACGACCCAACGCTGCATACTCCCTCTTGTACTCTGCAATGTCTTCCGCCTGAGTGGAAAGCCTATGTTCTAACGGTTGTTGTGTTTTTGCTAGTGGTGCCCTTTGAAAACTAGGGAACCATGGTCTGGGAATCCTACTCGAAGATGTGTATGTGCGAGTAGGTGTTTGGGGTCTACTGCCTTCCCCCGAGTTCCCCTGTGTTGCATGTGGGGTTGGTGTTCCTGTCGTGTCCACTATAGCTAATCTATCAGCCAACTGTGCCAAAGACTGTGTCATGGTCTGTTGACTGACTACCAAATTGTTGAGTTTCTACATGAAGGTTGCCTCTGGGTCCATGGGTGCCTTACCAATGCCCTCTGGCCTCTCATATCTATCTCCCCACATCCTCTCTGCCTTCTGGGTCACCCGCTGAACTCATCGACGTTAGTCACAGGCTGGTAGGACTAAAGCTCTGATACCACTAAAATATCCCAGATACCGTTGATCAAGATATTTACTACGGATCTAGGGTTTTGTCTCGCAGATATGATACATTGGGGGTTTCTGAATGTGTTTTATCTGCAGATCTGATACTCTGGGAGTTTCTGAATGTGTTTCAATTGTGTGCTTGAGATATTTATGGTTATTGCATGTGCATGTTGTATATTATGGTTTAAACAGTATATAGATGGTGCATGCAAAAATAAAGAACATCAACTGCCCAATAATATGTATTATGAGATTCAAGCATGGAAATATAATGATATACTTGAAGTATAGAATATAGTCATCATTTAGATCGCATGGATCGTCACTGGAATACAATAAAATAACATAAAAATACATGTGATCAGAAGATGAAGGCAGATCTGATGCATGCATGGATAGATCGGCAAAAATAGGTCATCCCAGACAAATGTGGTAACCGCTACGAGATAGAAAACTCATCTGGAAGGTTATACTCATCGGAATGAGATGGAATCTATCCCAATAGAAGCGCCCTAGCCTAGATGGAATCTATCCCAATAGATACGCACTAGATCTCACCCCCTGGGGGTTTTCACACCTCCTAGGACCCTGGATGCGCCCCAAATGATTCTGCTAGCGGAATCAGCTGCTATAAGACTCTAAACGATTGTCTCGCCAAATTCGAAACTGGGTTGGAAAGGTTTCCCTGGATCTGCTCTGATGCTCCACCTGCAACCCCAAATGTATGTGCGAAAGAGTTGCACCCTAAATTGTTGGATGATGCACTCTGAAGGATTCCCCCATCAGAATCTGATGGAAAGTATCTCAATCTAAGTGCCCTGGCTGGATCTCAACTGGGTCAGAAGGAAACTACAATCTAAGTTATGCCCTCGTGCAGCTCCACAAACCCTCAATTTGAATTGTGCCCTCACTAGCTGAGCTACGCACACTGTAACTAGATGCTCCTGAATATCATAGTGAAATACCTAGATGGTATCTCCGATGGGCTAGGGTGTGCTTCTCAACACCGAAACTGATCGATGGTGGTGGTTTCCTCCAGAAATCCACAAAACAATAGAAGTTGAATATCTTCCTCCTGTGGGAGCTCTGAACATCAAACCATAACAATGCATAATGAATTAGGTTGCTTTACCCTTCCTTTATAGCTTCCTGAAACCCTAATTTGTTGTTGACATTTTCCCTCCAAGTGACTTTTACTTTATTTTGTTATTCCTTGATTAAATCACTTAATTAATTACTTAACCATTTTACCTCTAAAAAACGATTTATCCATCCTGATGTCTTCTCCAACCACTGAAAGTCACTTCTCATCATCTTATCCTGTAATGCTCTTCCTCTCGATTCTGATGAGCTATTACACTAAGAGGTTTCTCCAATTAATATTCCCATTATGATCTTCTTAGTGAATTTAATTAAGATATGACCCATAATAACTCAAAATTACAGAAATCATTGGAATGCAATGGAACCAAAGCCAAGCTGTGTGAAATGGATCCTGATGATGAACGATGTCAGTCAGGCCCAATAAAACCCCTCAATATCTCTCGAACTCTCTGTCATCCCTATCTGGCTACTCTGGTAGGCATAACACTCTGTAATGTTATAATGTCCCAAAATTGGGACATTACAGCAATTCAAAAGATTGCAGAGATCCCATAAGTATCAAACAACTAGGTTTAGCAAGCTTTAGAGGTATGTACCAATCTGGATTCTTCACGTTTACACTTTATATGTTTGTTTTACCAAGTGTTGTTCTATATGCAGTCTCTAAACGATTTTAATTTCAATTGCAGGAAAGATGCCTCTGATTATTGAGCAAGAATGGCTCGGGAGCCTCATCGGGAGATTCAAGAAAATGGGTCAAGTATGAGAGAATTTGAATCAAAATCAACATGACAGTGGAGGATATCAGGCTCCCCGAGTTCAGCACATTCGATGACTTCGACGACTTGCACGACATAGTCAAATCGCATATCGAGCAAGACTCAGCATGGGTCGAAGAACTAGCAAAGGTGACAGACAAAGCGCCAGGACAGGTGCGACAATTTATAAAACACTCGATCAAATCTCGGGCTATGTTGCAGCAGTTAAGTGCCAGTCTGTTCAAGTATCGGGCACATGCGGTAGAGATCAGAGAGATTTGCGCAGCCCCGATGGAACAGCATAGATTCCCATATGCCAATACCTGCGAGGAGTTGTTCATCCAGTGGTCGGAGTACGAGAAGAGTCACCCTTTTAAAATGATATCTTGAGATGACTCTTAGACAAATTGATAGAAGCGAACGCCACGTGGCGAATTTTCTTTTACTTATCTACACTTTAGTCGTTATTTTCAAATAATTTTGTGTTATAAATAAGAGCATCGACCGATTAGTTAAGGGTCGATGGTTGTTGCAAGAAACTCTCATTTCTGGTTTTGTTAAGAATTATTTTGGAGCTGCCTTTAATTGAGAAGTCCTTCTGGACCAGAGACAAGTTTATGTTTTCATCAAATGCGTGTATGATTGGGTGTGGAGAAGAACTGTTTCCTATTTTGTCTCATGAATGGATGCAGTAATGAGTAACAGCTATTAAATCTATTGCTAAGTTATCTGATGCAATGTTTTACAGTTCTTTCTTTAATGATGAGAAATGAATCTTTGTGTTATTATGTGACTGATGATTATAGTTGAGCGAATTATTCTGCTTACCGTTGTTTATCACATGCATGTTTTCTTTTGATAACTCGTATCTCAGTCAGTAATTGGAATATTCACATGGTTAATGTATTAGTACTAGGCTTGTTGTATACTGTCATTGTCTGCATGCTAGGGTGTAAGGGTTATCCCAAACCTAGCCTCTTCTCCAATAGTTTAAATTTGTTCTCATTTGTTTCCTAGTTGGTTTATACTGGCTTTCCATCTTATACCAGCCACACCAAAAAGAAAATACAAAAAAGAGAACGTCTAAACCAAAGGAGAGGCCTTCACAAGAAAACGTAAAGTCCATCAATTAATTGGTCGGATCGCAAGATCTGGAGAACCATTCCACTATTTAACGTTGAAGAGTCTAATTGGGCCTCGGTGGCGGGTTTGGTTCCTGTTGTTGAACTAAAGGGATTTAGGACCCACCAAGAAGGAGGGCCTGAGAATGAATGGTTGAACACATATTTCACATAATATTTCAGACAGCCTGTAAGATTCAACACAACCCCCATGCATGGATATTCATTCCCAAGACAACCCATACACACTGAGTACTCATGAAACGAGTAACTCACCCCAGCCCGAGGAAGAACGCTTGTTCCCTGACATACCTTACGCTCTTCCTCACGGGGAATTAAATCAATTTAGAAGAATCACTAGAGCATACGCCCGACAGATCGGTGCATTGTCCTTAGCTTTGATCCTTCCTCGAAGACAAAAAATAAGCAAACTAGTGGTTGACACCCCCGACCAGGTTTTTTTGCACATAGTAGAATACCTAATAGACTTCACAATCATCAAAATTGAACACCCTCTAAATCTAATCCTTGAAACGCCAGCCAGTGATGTCTCTAAGCCAGGCGATTTTTCGGAAGAGGAGGAGTTTAACTCACGATCTAAAGATATGGAAGACAACAATGACCATGATGAAGAAAGGGGAAACCTACCACAGAACAATCAACCTTGGTTGGCCAGAGACGCTTTGGCCATCCCAGGGCGAGTCCATAGCCTTCCCCGACATCCAGAGAAGTTACTTCCTAAGTTTGATCCCGAGACCTCGGGATTGCATGAAGATCATATCAAGAAATTAATATCGGCTATCATATTGATGAATGTCCCACATGAAGATGTAGTTTGCAGGTTGTTCCCCTACACTTTCAATAATTCATCTTCCACGTGGTATTTTAACTTACCTATAGGATCCATAACTAGTTGGACGAAGTTTTGAAAGGATTTTCTGGAAAAAAATTGCAGAAGAAACTACTACAAGAGCTTTGATGGTTGAATTGTTTGCTGCCACCATGAGTTTGAAGGAAAGGGTGAAAGACTTTAATCAAAGATTTACCACTATCTTAAACAAGTTCCAGCCCGAATTAAACCTACTCAGGATTTGCAAATCGAAGTATACGCTAATGCTCTCCCAACTTCTATTTCCATGTTTGTGAAGAGGGATGTCAAACTAACCCTAGCTGAGAATTTTGAAGAAGACAAAATGATTGAATTTCAAATGAAAGGATGCAAAGAAAGTCAGGTCTCCTTAGTCAAGAAAGAAGCTCAACCCCCTCCCCGGAGAGGGCTATTTCTCACTAGACCCCCAGGGAAACAAGCAGAACAAGCTCCTGAAAAGGGAAGTGGGGACATAGAAGACCTACAACGCGTGGTTAAGAAGTTATCCAACGAAATCATAGACATAAAAAGAAGTGTTGGGGAGGGAAACCAAGGCCAAAGGCCCTATAAACATTTCTTTAAAAGGAACCCACCATTCAAAGAAATTGAACCTCCCCCAACTAACTTAAATATCGATTTGGCAAATGTAGAATCTGATTCTTTATGTACTTATCACCAGGAAAACCACTCTGAAAGAGACTGCCCTCAATGGGTGCATGCCATGAATTTCATGGCTAATCGATTTCTAGACAAATTCTCCCTAACCAAACAATGAAGAGGTTCAGTTATGAATGTTTTTTATCAGGAAGAGATTGATCCACCAGAAGATACAGCCATGCTGATATGGGATCCTGACCTAATCATGCCTTCCAATGACTTATTTGAGTCTCAAGAACCACCCACAGAGGTCTCGGTGGTGCAAACGTGAAGTAAAGGTCAATCTATCTCAAATGACCTTATTACTACCCAAACGTCGGGGGGAAGATCAACTCCCGATTGCCCAAAAGCACCTTTTTCTCCCCATAAGAACCCTATAAGAATCCATATACGAGAATCGCCCAAATTGAATTACAACGTAGTTGAAGATTTGAAAAAAATGAAGGTTAATATAGCAGTTATGGACATATGTAGAATCCCTCAGCAAAAAGACTTCTTGTTACAAGATTTGAAATCAGTAGAAAACCCTATGACAAGCAATGATTAGGAGAGAAATCGAACTCCCACAAATCTAGTAAATAAACCAAATGTAAACGCTTGCTCGAAAGATAAGAAAGGAAAACCTTTTGTCCCACCGTTCTTGTTAACGTTTTAAGTTTTCAATAGAAACCTCCACAATTGTTTGGTCAATTCAGGAGCATCTTCCAATGTTATGCCCTTGTCTATTTGCAAAAAATTAAATGCCGTTCCTCTCAAATGTGATAAGCATGTAATACAACTAGACAAAACCTGGGTCAAAGTCATGGGAGAACTCAAAGATGTAATGATCAGAATAGCGACACATCCTAAGTTTGTGCAAGTGATTGACATGATTGTGGTAGATATCCCAGAAGCTTATGGGTTACTACTAAGCCAAGATTGCTCTAAGAAGTTAAATGGACACTTTAGTAAAGATTGGGCACACCTTTGGCTACCTTTGAAGGGATAAAAAAATATGATCAGAATTGATAGCGAACGGTATCTGAAACATACTGTCACTGACCTAGAAACCCTAAACGAACCCTCATCGACATATTTCCCTGTGCTAGGCAATTATTCCTGCGATTCCTACTTCAGTAACTTCTCCCCTCTTTCATCTGATGTCCCTCTCACTTAGAACTCCAAAATGATTTTTCAAGAGGAGTTGCCGACAGCGGTAGAAGAAACCCTCTTATGTCAAGAACCTACGTTAGAAATCACAGAACTAGCAAGAGGAAAAGAGGAAAGTAATAGTGAAGGGGAAGTCGACACATTTTTCCCACAAGTTTGGACCCTATATTTTGATGGATCTAAATTGCAAGAAGGGTCGGGGGCTAGGTGTATTCTCATTCATCCTAAAGGTAAATGAAATTTCATGTCTTGTAGACTAGAATTCGAACGCACAAATAACACTGTCGAGTATGAAGCTTTAGAACAGGGGCTAAAGAAAGCCATAGACTTAAACGTCCAAGCATTAAAGGTTTTTAGAGACTCTGAAATCATTTTCAGAAAAATAAGGAATACTATACATTGCAATTCTTCACATATGAAGAATTACCAACAGGAAGTGCACAGGCTAATAGACCATTTTGAAGCTCTCAACGTTACAGTGATTCCCAAAACGAAGAACATTCTTGCTGACTCTCTGGACACCGTTGCCTCAAGGCTATCACCACTAGAGGATTATGAAGCTTCTCGGTTCACTGTAGAACTGTTATATAAACCCTCGGTGCCCAACAACATCTCTAATTGGAAAGTCTTTGAAGGAGATGAACAGATTATAAACTTTCTGACTAACCAAGATAATTTTAAAGACTTGGCCATTGATGATGAAGTATTCCAGGGATAGTCGATGGAAACCAACCTTCATACAGGTCAACCAACGGAAAAATCGAAGTCTCACACAATCTTGAAGGGGATAGCTAATTTAGAAAATCTTTTTGACCTGAAAGAACGATTTAAGTGGCCCAAAAACGCTAAGACTAGTGGTTCTTGTCCCATGTATGAAACTATAAATCTCAGAACCCCGGAAAACCCAAAAAACGTAAACCTCGGTAGGACAATATCTAAAGAGGAAAGAAAAGACTATCTTAAACTCTTCAAATAGTGTCAATATGTCTTTGCATGGTCCTATCGAGATATGAAAACTTATGATACTTGTATCATTCAACACACTATCCCATTAAAACCTGAAGTAAAACCCTTCCAACAGAAGCTCTGAAAGTATCACCCTTCCCTGGAACCTCTCATGTGTCAGGAGTTGAAGAAATTGTTAGATGCCAAAATTATCTTCTAGGTTAAACATTCTGCATGGGTAGCTAATTTGGTTCCTGTAAGGAAAAAGTCTGGGGAGATTCGCTTATGCGTAGATTTTAGAAACCTCAATAGAGCTTCAGAAAAGGACAACTACCCAGTTCCTCCAATGGAGCAGCTCTTGAAAACCGTATCTGGCTCTGACATTTTCTCTTTGCTGGAGGGTTTCTCAAGTTACAACCAGGTTCTAGTTTCAAAGGAAGACCATTTAAAAAATACCTTCTGATCCAAGTGGGGAACTTTCGCTTAAAAATGCATGCCCTTTGGTTTAATCAATGCAGGAGGGACCTTCCAGAGGGCCATGGAAGTATCATTTCAAGGACTAATCAACAAGTGTGTATTATTTTACTTGGACGACGTGACTGTGTATTCAAAGAACAGAGAAGATCACATCCAACACTTAACCCGGATTTTCGAAAGATGTAGGAAGTACGGTATATCCTTAAACCCTAAGAAAACTGTTTATGGTGTCGAGGAAGGTAAGTTGCTAGGCCACATTATATCTCAAGGAGGCATTTGCATAGACCCATAAAGGATTAAGTTTATAGTGCAACTTCCATTACCTCACAACAAAAAATCTATGCAATCATTCTTCAGGAAAATCAACTTTGTGAGGAAATTCACCCCCGATTTCGCAGAAACTATCAAACCCTTACAAAAGATGATTCGTAAAGATGTCAAATTTAAGTGGGATGATGAACTAAAGAAGGCCTTCAGTGATATTAAGACTGTTATATCTCAAGCCCCCGTGTTGCAAAGCCTCGATTTCAACAAAGATTTTTTCCTCTATACTTTCACCTCCGATCAATCGTTAGCTGCAATTTTGACTCAGAAGGATGAAGACAACAATGAGGCTCTGGTGTCGTTCATGAGCAATAACCTCCAAGGAGATGAACTGAATTATCCTGCTATAGATAAACAGGCTTATGCAGTTTATAAAGTAGTAAAACATTTCATGTCTTACATCCTCAAGAACCATACCAAAGTAATTGTGCCTCACCTCGCAGTCTGATCCCTATTTACTCAACAGGAGATGGGGGAAAGAAGAGGGAATTGGATGGCAGTAGCCCAAGAATTTGATCTAGATATAAAACCTGCTAAACTAGTTAAAGGACAAGGACTATGCAAGCTGGCAACTAAGGCTCAATACCAAGTAAATGAAGACTCCAGATGGGAAAATGAAATGGCATTATGGTGTGGTGAAGCTTTGTACATCTCCCCAGGGCAAGAGTCTTGGTATGAGAAATTGACTTATCTCCTGCATCATGGGACTTGCCCAGAAGACCTAAACCCCAAGGAAAGGAGATCTCTCAGGTTAAAATCTACACAATATTGCCTCATAAATTCGGTACTCTTTCGAGTTAATTATGATGGGGTACTTTTAAGATGCCTCGAACGTGAAGATGCAACGAAAGTTTTGAAGGAGCTCCATGATGACCCCGTCAGTGAACATTTTGCAGGAGACACCACCGCTCATAAGATATTGAGAGCTGGCTATTATTGGCCCACTTTGTTCAAGGACACTCACACCTACGCTAGGAACTGTAAAACTTGTCAAGTAAGCATTGGGAGAGAGAAGAGAGAAGCGGTCCTACTCCAGCCGATAACCATTTCTAGGCCTTTTGAGCAATGGGGGCTAGATATCATAGGAGAGATTACACCAAGCTCTTCAAAACAACACAAGTACATACTTACTGCCACTGATTACTTAACGAAATGGGCAGAGACCATCCCTCTGAATCATGTAAATGAGAAGGTGGTAATCCAGTTCATAGAACAACAACTGATCACAAGGTTCAGTGTCCCTTCCATTTTTGTTTTCGATAATGCGGCTTATTTTTCTTCCACCTTATTAACAGATTTTTCCCTAGACAAAGGAATCATAATTAGATACTCT
>ML781193.1:712130-745963 GCA_009831015.1 Picea engelmannii | reverse complement strand
AGCACTTTGACTTTCTGGTCCAGGATGCGTATTGATTCAACTCGAAAATCCCCTTCGTGCTCCACCTGGATCACATTCCAATCAATTATGTGGTTAGGATCAGACAAATATTTCATTAACAATGACACATGAAATACATTATTCACTCTCATGGATGCAAAAAAAGCTAACATGTATGCAACTGACCCTATCTTTTCTAATATTTCAAAAGGCCCACAATATCTTGTTTCCAACTTCGGGTAGCTTCCTAATCTTAGCGAACTTCTCTTTACCTTCACTTTCAAAACACATGTTCCCCCACTTTAAAATATCTGAAAACTTTTTTCCTATATGCATAACTTTTTTGCCTATCTTGGGCAGCCTTTAAATTCTGCTTTCTCTTTGCCATCTGCTCTTCCATTTTCTTTTAACAATTATGGCCCAACAACTGCTCTGTCTGTTGAATTATACCAACTCACTGGTGTGTTACATTTTCTGCCATACAATGCTTCAAACGGATTCATTTTCAATGAGGCCCGATACCCATTATTGTAGAAAAAATCAACTAAATGAATATAGTCTTCCCACTTTTATGGTTGATCCATCACATACATTCTAAGCATGTCCTCAATTATCATGTTAGTTCTTTCTGTTTTCCCATTTGACTCTGGATGATACGTTGTACTAAAATTTAATATTGTTCCAAATCCCTTGAACAAACCTTTCCAAAAATTAGATGTAAACTTTGGATCTCTATCTGGCACTATTGCTTTATGTATCCCATGTATCCTAACAACTTCTGTCATATAAATTTCTGCAATATTTTTTGCCTTGTGTGTAGTCTTTACTGGAATAAAATGTGTTGCTTTAGTCAATTTATCCACTACCACCATGATGGAATCAGGTTGCTTCATTGTTCTGGGCAGTTTTGTAATAAAATCAAATGTAACTACTTCCCACTTCCATTCTAGAATGGTAAATGGTTGTAGCAAAATTGATGGGTGTCTATGTTTTGTCTTTACTTTTTGGCATTCTAGACATGTGGCTATGTAATTAGCCACGTCCTTCTTCATTCATGGCCAAAAGTATTGGCTTCTTACTACTACAATTGTTTTCTAATATCCTGGCTTCCGAAAATATGGCACATTATTCATCTCCTTCAGCACTGCATTTTTCAGCTCCCTGGAATTTGGCACATATACCTTTCCTTTTTACATCAGAATTCCATCCTCCTTCAGTGCATAATAATTAAATTTCTGTTGAAAATTACCTTGATGTAATATTTCTTTTATATTCACATAATGTTGATCTAAACTTGTTGTTGCAATTATTTGATCTTTCATATTTCTCCTGTACATGTTGATGGTTGCAATATGCACTTCGTGAGATCTCCTGTTGAGTGCATCGGCCACTTGATTTTCATTGCCCTTTATATGCTTAATTTCGAAGTCATACTCACTTAGAAATTCCATCCATCTAGTTTTTCTGGCATTTAGTGTTGGTTGCCCAAACAAATGTTTTAGACCACAGTGGTCTATCCTTAGCTGAAATTTCTTCCCTATAAAGTAATGCCTCCACATTTTCATTGCATGTACAACCATTGCTAACTCTAGATCATGGGCAGCATAGTTTCTTTCATGCTCCTTTTTTTTTCTGGATTCATAGCATACCACATGATCCTTTTGACTAAGGACTCCACAAGTGCTTCCTTGCATGCATAGATGCACACAAAAAAATATTCATCCGAGTCTGCAATTTTAAATATTGGGGCACTTGTCATTATTCCCTTCAACTGTTGAAAACTCTCTTCACACTTGGAAGTACATTCGAACTTCACTCCCTTTTTTTACAAAGAAGTGATTGGACTTGAAATCTTTGAAAAACCTTTTGTGAATCTTCGGTAATAACCGACAAGACCCATGAATGATCTGACCTCTGTCACATTCTTTGGCGTTGGCCATCCTCTAATGGCCTCTATCTTCTCACGATCAACTTCTATCCATGTTGTTCATATTATATGCCCCAAGTAGTGAATCTTATTTTGATTAAAGATGCACTTAATTAGCTTAGCATACAATATATGCTCTTTGTTGGCACAGGGGCAGACCCAAGGTTCAACGCTTCAACATCGCACCAAAAAACCCTAACTACCAGCCTTTTTGGCAACACCTGTGAAGCAGGCGAAGTCTCACCTGAGGTAGATGCAGGGGGGTTATAGGACTCGGGTGTCTGTAACCAAGCTGGGACATAGATCTGTGATAACAATACTTCGCAAAGGACTTTAATAACACTTAGAAGATGATAAGCATTAGTTCATTAGCTTCATTAACATCACAGAAAAAACCCTAAGGTAGATCAGCATAGTAACAATAAAGATTAAACACTTATGCCACTTAGCACATAGCATTCAAGTTAAATCTAGAATTCATTCTCAAGTAAAGCACTAAGAAACAACAAATCTATCTATCATATATAACAATAATGCACTAAGCAGATAAATAACATGAATAACACAGCACAAAGCACACCAAAGACACAAGATGTATGTGGTTCACCCCAGTGTGGGGCTACGTCCACTAACTGCTTTGTCTTCTTTATTATTCTTCAATCTCTTACATTCATTCGCTTTTGTGCACTAAGCCACAGAGCCAAGCTTCGTCGGAGACAAGAGATATGCGCACTAAGCATCAGATCCTCCTTCCCAAAATTAGGTCAAGGAACGCCAACTCCTTTATTGAGCACAAAGCCTTACATACGTATTTTGTTACAAAAAGCAACTCAAAACTACTTGCACTTAGCCACTTAGAATTCGCTCTAAGTCTCTCACATCGCTTCTCTCCTTCTTCTACCTTACAATCTTACTTATTTATACTTTTACAATAAGGCCTAATCATGGGTAAACCCATGGACCGACATTCCATAACCCATTACAAAAACCATAAGGAACCCCTTGTTGGGTCGACAAAGCCCAGAAACAAGTGAGATCTGCGATCTCAGCTCCACCTGGGTGCTCCTCCTTTGACCAACCTATCGAAGTCCAAAAAGTGGGAAACCTGACCAAGGTTTCCTCAAAACTTGGTTGAGGGCCAACAGGCCCTCAACACTCACCTGTGACTCGTCTCGAATCACTCAGGTCTGGGCAACATTGCTTCAAAGGCATCGAGCTTCACTCGAGCTGCCTCCACTTGTTGCTTCGCCTGAACCTCCTGCTCAGTGATCTCTTGGATCATATGCTCTGTAACAGGCCCTTTCAGGCATTTTTCCACTGTTGCAACCACTTGGTCCAGTTGTGAGCCTTGTCCCTCAATTTCTTCGAACACCTTGCAAGCTTCATCGTGCACAGGTTGCAGCTTCTGCACAACTTTTATTACCCTACCCTAGATGGTAGTAATTCGTTGTTGTACCGCACATTGTTCCTAGGACCTCTTCATTCTTTCTACCGCAGTGAGTAGCTTCATATGCACCTGCATGGATGAGGCCTATTATTGCACCTCCTATAACTGTGCTTCCAGTTTCCTTAGCTCTGGGTCTTCTACGAGGCATTCATAAGTCTGCATGCTTCTGTCGCTCAACTGTTTGCATTTTGATGGGAGGGATCTGATTCTTGCAACTGCATTCTTAGTGGCGTCCTCCCTCTGATCGCGCACCTCAAAGTGCTTGGTACTACTTGGACCTCCAATTCTGTTATCCTCGCTTAAATCTGCTAGATGGTCTTAGCAAGCTTCACCACTTGAATCTCAATCGATTCTTGTTCCTCATGTGCCAAGCTTAGCACAGAACAAAGTGATTTATTCACTGCTTCTTTGACCACAGTCTGCTATGTGAGAAGTTGGTCCTTTTCTCTCTGTATCTTCGCTTTATCCTCCTCGAGCATCACTCGAAACTCATCTCTCTCATTTTCATAGGTAGTTACACAGTACCACGCTATGCGTAATTATTTTAAGGATTCATCCTTCTCTTGTTTCAAGGCTTTCATAGCTTTCTCCTTCTCCTCCTGGATTCTCTGAAGTCGAGCCTCTATCGCATCTGCTAATCTTCTCAGTTGGGTTGGTTCATCCCCCAATTATGTAGTCTCTGATAAGGAAGGCGCAATAGGTAGTGCATGGATCAATTGGATAGCTTGTTGTAGCTCATTCAGTTCCTTTTCGACCCTTCCATACAACTCCTCCTGCTTCGCTCCATATCTCTGCAAGAGATCTTCGAACGTATCCTCCATCGCTCCACGGACCAAGCTGATGTCATCCTCTGTGAGTGTGGCCTCTATCTGGGGCTTGCTAGCGCGTGTATTCTCTCTTGCTGAAGGTTTATGCGGGGAAACCTTCCTCTTCTATGGTGTTATTGTTTCAGTAAGGGGATCTTTCGGCAGTGTAGCTTCACCTTCTCCTTGATTTTCTCCTTCATCCCCTCCTCCTTGTCGATTTTCTTCGTCTCCTCCTACTAACAAGCCAGATCCATTTTATTCAGAGGTGTTGTCCTCTTCATTAGTCTCTATATTTTGGACTTCCTCCTTTTTCTTCTTCTTCTTCATCCCACTGGACTGTTGGACATGCTCAAACTGGGTGACCAAGGGGATTCCTATAATGTCAACGTCGGAGAGTTCGTCATTAGCGATAGGTGTCTGAAATTCCTCCGGCCATTCCTTCATGATCTACTCCATCTCTTCATCTGTCAGCTTGTAATATGATTGTAACTACGCCTTGCTCTCATCTCTACGCACAGTGATATAGATAAAATGTGGATCTGCGTGGAAATTGGCTATCGGTTTGTATAGAGTAGGGTGTGCGGTGTCATGCATGGGAATGACTCGATGACAACCTTCAATTGTTGATAATATGCATGTAACACGGCATTGGACTTCCATTTCTTCAACATGTCGTTGGTGTACCACAAGGTGGAGAACCTAGCGGCCAACGGCTCTGATGGTTCGATCTCCGATAAGGTGGCTCCTTCCAGCATTTGCCAAGCGACAAATGTGATTAACATGATCAACCAGCTGAAGTGGAATTCATATACCTTATCCTGAGATTCGTGGTAGTCTTTCTCAAGTTCGTTGATGAGGTAGCTCGCCCAATTAAACTGCATTCCCTCCACACATTTTCTTGTGAGGTCCACCATGAACCCGGTGACCTGTGTGGGGTAATCCTTTCTTAAAATCTTGCCAGCTATGAGTTGGCAAGCGAGGCGCACTGCGCCATTCTGGATAGAGGCTACCTTGTAGCCTCGCTTTCCCTTTTCGACTTCGCCATAAGCCTCCTTGATGCACTGTGCCAAGGAGCAGTTTGAGACCTTCCCTGGGTAAAACTATTGAGGGTTGGGTCCCTCCATGCTCAATCCTATAATTAGTTGGATCAGCGTCAGATCCACAGTAATCTTTCGGTCAAGCCACAGGTATCCGCCATGGTAGCACGATAAGAGGATTTTAACGCAAGCATTAACCTCCTGGTGACTGCCAAAATGGGGAATCTTCATCACATTTAGTATAGTAGACTATGCCAGCTCCTTAATCCATGGCTGGGAAACCAGGCAAGGCTTCTTCCCAGTTGTCTTGGTCAAATATTGGTGGGGTGTGACCATAGCGTAGTTCTTTCTATCTCCAAGGTTGAAGTCATTTTTCTTTAGTAGTGGGATCTATCCCAACTGACTCCCAACTACTCATATTCCTTTCAGGATGTACACGGTGATCAGAGTGTACTCGAAGTCCCGTGTGATGTTGTCGTAGTTAACCGTGCCAGCCAAGGGAGGGATATAATCTGGTAAGATCGACGGGATCTACTTCGCATTAGCCAAATTACTGTGATGCTTACTTCGCTGCTCAGTCGCGGGGTTGACACGGCCCAAGTGACGTCTAGTCGAGGGGGAAGCCTGCAGTCCCCTAGTCAACGTCGCCTGTACTCCTTCGGATAATGGTTTTTCAGCCATCATCTTCTTAAGAACCTCCTCGATGGACTTTTCTAGCTTAGTGGGTTCGCCTGACATTCTCACTTTTAAACAGACAGGTCAAGGAAGGCGAATGGACAGGTGGGGTAAACAAATGGATGGTGAGGTCTTGCTTGATATAACACAATTCAATACACAATCAATTCTTTTCTTGTCTCAGATAATCACGGGTGGAAAAAAGTGGTCCCGATGCAGCGTCCGATGGGTTAAATAAGCGAGTGTCGCAACGGATTCTTCCAACGGGTAGGAATGCTTCCATCAATGCAATTTTTTCTTATTATGGCGTGGTCTCAACATCCCAAACGTGGTCCATCCGCCCATAAATTCATTTCCTAGTTGTTTTGGAGCATCGTTCTAACGGTCGGGGTACCTCCACGATCATATAGCTTCATCGGGGCAAAGTCCCATTCTTTTCGGTCCTGCTGTTCTGGCGAGGTTCAAATCCTGCAAACCTGCCTCCTGCAAAGTCTTCCATTTCTTCTCTATAACTTCCTGTATCTTTTCCAACTTGGCTTTCTTCTTACTGAGCTTCCTTGCCTTCTTTCCTGTGATCTGAGTCTTTCTAACTGTTTCTGGATTCCTCTTTCCATTCTTATTCTTATTTTCACCTAGCATAGTGACTTCGCATTGTTGATGTGTTCTCAAAGGGTTCGAAGTTAATATCCCTTCTCTTATTAACTCCTAGGTGGGAATTCTTCTTTTTTGCATGGATAGGTCCTTCAAATCTTCTTGTGTTCTTTCAACCTTGACAGCTAATTCTCTTGCCTTCTGTTGCTTCGACTTATCCTCTCTTTCTTCTATTAGTCGGTCTATTTTTCTAACTATGAAATCCCTTAGTCCTTGTTTTTTCTTTTTTGTGGCTTCTTCCTCTACTTTCCTTCTGATGTGATCTTTATTAATCCAAGTCTTTCCTAGCGGGGCGTTGTTCTCAACAAACTTAATGACTTCAAATTCCTCTTTAGTCGATGTTCCATGAGTAATAATAGTTACATTAGTAACTCTTCCACATAAGGTTATCATCTTTCCCTTGAACAAGCCTATCCTTCCCAATGAAGGTATCACAGTAGGCTTTCCCAAAATTTCCCAAGTGTCTTATGTCATAATATTCACTTGTGTTTCCTCATTCAAGACACAATCTATGTCGAAGTCTCTTGTTCTTTCATTTATGCGTTGTTTTACTTTCAATATCTCTAGTAAACTGACATCTTTGTGATCATTCATCATTTCTTTCAACTGTGATATCATAGTCTGAGTTTTCTATGACTCATTCTCTTGATGATTCTCTAACATACTCTTATTCTCTTGACTTCCTTCATAGTTTTCTTGTCTCATGTTCATTTTTTCAACTTTAGCAATCATTCTTGGACAATCCTCAACTTCATGACCAACAATTTTACAACAAAGACAAATAGGGCATGTACTAGGGCATTCCTTAGCAAGATGTCTCAGTCTTCTACAGTTATAACATAGTGTCAATCCTCTCTTTCTCTTGTAAGTTCCCCAACCTCTCATGTACTGTGCACTAGGATCACACTGCTAGACTTGCAATCTGTAAAAATTCTTTCTAGGTTCCTGCATCCACTTATTAGTCTAAAATTTATTTCTATGCATAGGAATAACATATATTTATTCATTTCCATTAAATTTATTCAGATCAACTCTTTCTTCCAATTGTGCCCTAGCTTTCAGACTAGGATTGAATCTATTAAACATACCTAAATTCATGCTTTTGAAACAAAAACTTTCACATATCTTACTCTTATCAAAGCACAAAGCTTTACCTCTTTTAAGATCTTACCTCTTTTCTTCAGATCGAGTTTCTTTCTTAGCAAAGAGATTTGCAACTCAAGTAGAATACTGCGCACTACAGCAGCAGATCTACACACAGAGCTTCTCTTTTTCTTTACTTCAGTTCCCAGCAATCACAGTTTCAGATCCTGGCAACAGAACCATTTGTTGGCACAGGGGTAGACCCAGGGTTCAACGCTTCAATAGTGCACCAACAAAACCCTAACTACTAGCCCTTTTGGCAACACCTGCGAAGCAGGTGAAGTCCCACCCGAGGTAGAGGCAGGGGGGGTTACAGAACTCAGGTGTTTGTAACCAAGCTGGGACATAAATCTGTGATAACAATACTTTGCAAAGGACTTCAATAACACTTAGAAGATTATAAGCATTAGTTCATTAGCTTCATTAACATCGCAGAAAAAACCCTAAGGTAGATCGGTGCAGTAACAATAAAGATTAAACATGTCTTCCACTTAGCACATAACATTCAAGTTAAATCTAGCCTTTATTCTCAAGTAAAGCACTAAGAAACAGCAGGTCTATCAATCATATATAACAATAAGGCACTAAGCAGATAAATAACATGAATAACACAACACAAACCACACCAAAGACATAAGATGTATGTGGTTCACCCCAGTGTGGGGCTACGTCCACCAACTGCTTCGTCTTCTTTATTATTCTTCAATCTCTTACATTCATCCGCTTCTATGCACTAAGCAACAAAGCCAAGCTTCATCGGGGACAGGAGATCTGTGCACTAAGCACGAGATCCTCCTTCCCAAAATTAGGTCAAGGCACAGAGACAACTCCTTTATCGAGCAAAAATCCTTACATACGCATTTTGTTGCACAAAGCAACTCAGAACTACTTGCACTTAGCCACTTAGACTTCGCTCTAAGTCTCCCACATCGCTTCTCTCCTTCTTCTACCTTCCAATCTTACTTATTTATATTTTTACAATAAGGCCTAATCATGGGTAAACCCATGGGCCGACATCCCATAACCTATTACAAAAACCCTAAGGAAACCCTTGTTGGTTCCACAAAGCCCACAAAACAAGTCAGATCCACGATCTCAGCTATGCCTAGGTTCTCCTTCTTTGACCAGCCTGTCGAAGTCCAAAAGGTGGTCAAACATGACCAAGGTTTCCTCAAAACTTGGTCGAGGGCCAACACTCTCTTAAAACTTGCATCACCATTCTTAAATGTTTCTCATGTTCTTCTTATGATTTAGAATAGATGAGTATATCATCTAAGAACACAATCACAAACTTGTCCAGGTACTCCCTGAACACTCCATTCATCAAACACATAAAGACTGTTGGGGCATTTGATAGCCCAAATGGCACTACCGTAAATTCATAATGCATGTATCTTGTTCTAAATGTTGTCTTATTGGTGTCTTCTTCTTTTATCCTTACTTGATGATAGCTTGATCTCAAGTCAATCTTTGAAAAGATTCTTGCACCTTTCAGTTGATCAAACAAATCATCAATTCTGGGAAAACTATACTTATTCTTTATGGTGACCTTATTATGTTTTCTGAAATCAATACACAACCTTAAGGTTCCATCTTTATTCTTCACAAAAAGAACTGGGGCTCCCCAAGGAAACACACTTGGGCCTATATACCCCTTTTTTAACAACTCTTCAAGTTTCATCTACAACTCCTTTAATTCTGGTGTGTCCATTATGTAAGGTGTCTTAGACATTATGGTAGCTCCTGACACCAAATCAATAGAGAAATCAATGTCTCTCTTCGGTGGAAATCCTAGAATTTCACTAAAAACATCTTCAAAATCCCTCAAGATTGGACGGTCTTTGATACTTGCCACTTTTTCTTTGGTTTCCTCCTCCATGTGGGCTGTAAAAATATGACATCCTTTTTTTAAACTCTTCTTCAACTGCATAGTTGAAATCTCTCTGACAACTACAACTCTTGGAATGCCTTGAATCTTTCCTCACTTCCCTTCTTCATCAAGACATGTGATTGTCTTGTTGTAACAGTCTAGGACAACATGGTGTTTTTCTAACTAATCCATGTCAATTAGACAGTCATATGAACCCAATGGTATGATGTTTACATCTACCTTTGTGCTAAGTCCATTCATGTTTATTTGACAATCTTTAACCAACTCATTGATTTTCCTCTTAGCCTCTGTGGCTAACTAAACTAACCAAGATTTCTTATGCTTACTTCTTTGCAAGTGAAATCTTTCAACAATGTTAGTATTTATGTAACTATGGCTATCTCCAGAATCAATCAAAATTTCTATGGGTTGGTTATCAATCTTACCTTTCACTTCAATCATGGGGGATTGATACTCTGGATGCTTGTTGTCCAAGGCTGCATAAATCCTTCGCATGCTTCCTCCCATGTCTTCAATTGTTTCAACCTCTTGAATGTTGTCGACAAYCATCATTCTTTCTCCTTTGTGAGGGCAGACCCTATATAAGTGATTTCCCTCACATCCCCAACATTGAACAAGTTATTTCCTTGGCCTTTTCCCAAATTAATCTGCATTCTTTTKCTCATKTTGGGATGACTGTCCTTGTTGATTTGCTTGGAAGTTATTCCTAAAAAAGGKTGTCTTAAAACCTTTCTTCCTTTGATCATTTTTCCCTTTCATCTTATCATTCCAAGTCTTTTGGAAGACTAACCTTCCTCTATTCTTCTCATAAATATGCCTTTCTCTCCTTATGGTTTCCTCCAAAGTCTTGGGATTATCATATTATATCTTGTCACTATAGAAGGAGGGTAACCCACTTAGAAACCTTTGGATTTTGACCTTCTCATCCTTGATGAAGTCAACATACTTTAACAATTCAAAGAACCGCTTCTCATATTCCTCCATTGTCATGGTTCCCAACTTGATTTCAAAGAACTACTTCATCTTTCTCTCATAGTAATGCTCGGACAAATATTTCTCTTGGAAATAGCCTTTGAAGTGCCTCCATGAGATCTTCTTCTCATAAAGGTTATTGGCTTGCTTAAGTTGATCCCACCACATGGTTGCCTTTTCTTGCAAGTGGTATATGGAAATTCTAACTTCTACCCAGGATGGGTAATCATGCAGTTGGAAATATTTCTTCATTTCCAAAAACCAAGCCTCGACCTCTTCACCCTTCCTGTGTTCACTATTGAAAGCATGTGGCTTGGTTTTCCTGAGTTCACCTTGCAATATGTCTACCTTAGTCCTTCTTCTTTGCCTCTAAATAGGAGACACACTTGGTCTACTCCCTGGCCCTAAACTTGCATGAGTTCTTCTAGTGGACTACCTTGGAGAATGATGGAGCATGCTCTTGCTTCTTGAATACCTATCATTTCCACGATCATCCCTTTTCCTGTGAGATCTTGATGCGAACACTTGAATAGCACTAGTGGCTTCCTTGGTGCCAAAATCCTTGTTGACTTACTTATGCAACATGTTCAAACTTTCAAGTATCTCCTTCTGAGCCTTCATGATTATTTCATTATCATCCATGTAGCTTTGCACTTCCCTATGTAGACTTCTCATAGTGACAGGCTCTTGCCTATCTCTTCTTCCATTTGAATCTGTCTCAGCTTTCCCCATGCTGAAATGCAAACCTCTAATCTCTTCCTCATGGCTGTAAGATCCTTGATCATATTCCATAACTCCAGTCCTCATATAAGAACCAAAGTTGTTTTTTTGTACCTCTAATTCTACAAGAAATGTGCATATAATAATTATTGTTAGAAATATACATAGCATAAAACATTTCATCATACAAAATATAGGTCATTTCTTCATCAATTTATGAAGGACACATTGCACCAATTCAAATTTTGATTTTCTTGATGCATTCCTCCCCAAAACAGCTTCCCAACGACTATACTCATGCCTCAATTGGAATTCTAAGTGACAAGTTACAACAATTACATGTTGCAATTCCACTGTTTTTACTGCTATAGAATTTTGTTTATTAATTTTTGAGAAATTAGCTGCCCAAATCAAAATTCTGGGTTGATAGATGTTTTCTACTCCTCAAGACCTTTCCAACGACTAGTTGTTTGCTCAAATCTGAGCTAAAAGTTATGGTCTGTAGAAGTTTAGGTTGTTTTACTCAATCTACTCATGTATGCTACATGTGTCTTTTTTCTCTTCCTACACATTTTCAGGTACCCATAACCAAAATCTGACTCAACCACTAGACTCTATGGGTCATCATCTTTTCATCGATTTCTCATGTGCCCCAAATAGACTTCTGAGCATATAGGTATGCCCTCTGGAAGTAATATTGGTGCCAAAATTTACCCTCATTATTTTGGTTGTAACATTCTCATACAAGCTTCGTTTTACAATCATTTAGCTCGTTGGATAGCTCTCTCTGAGTTCTTTTATTTGAGTTACAAAGACACAGTGTACCTTGTTATACTATGTTATTGTGGGTTTTGACTTGCTAAAAACGTCGTTGAGGGCATAAAAAATGCTTCCCAAGTTAATGACCTTCAAAAACCACAAAATTTTGTAAACATTTTGACTATTTTACTATGTTAACTACCCTTTAAATCTTATCCGTCAATCCCAATTCACAATGCACAACAACCGTTGATCCGGCCTTGTCGACCATCGAAAATTGGCATCATCCTTTGGGCGCACACATCATTTTTCCCCAACTACCGATGCGACTTTCGGCCATCGACGCATCTCCTGGACAACCGACTTGCACACAATTCCAACCCGACCGAAATAGTCATCGATCATGGGTTGTCAATGATATTTTTTGGCGAATGAAACTCTCATCCACTTTTTTTGACGCTTTACCATCAGCCCATCGATGATCGGTGATCCCCGATGGTTTTTGAATATTCTCTCCCAAATCGGCCAACCTAACCAATGGTCATCGACCACTTCTATTGGCTGATGTGGCACGATACATGGATGTTGACGTGGCATGACATATCATCATGAGGTGTCAACTTGGTTGACTTGGTATGACACATGGATGATGGCATCTTCACCCTCCTTCCCCCATCGGCCATTGGTCAATTCTCTTGAACAACTCGAACACATTGCCAACTTCGGTCGAGCTAGAATGATCGATGCATCGGCCATCAACGACTTCTCTTTCTTGATTCAAATGTTTCGCCAAAATCAATCGACCCTCGACCATTGACCCATAAACCATCAATGATGTTCGTTGGTGATTGAAAATACTTCGTCGGATTTGGTCGACCCCTGACCGTCAGCCATCGACGGTCAGAGATGTCTTATGGTCGACCCAAACTCTTTGTTGTTTCGATCGATCTGTCCATCAGTTGTCGGACATCGACATTTTCTCTTGTCTAATTTCCAACACTTCGTCAAACTCCTCGATCTGACCATCTACCGTCGGCTGATTCTACTATTGAAATTCTCCTTTAGAAAAATTTGATCGCAGTCCAGGCAAATCTGGATCGTTGATCTCCTTCAACCTCCAAAGACCGAAATTGAATCTCGATTGTTGATTTGATCAATCTTCCAAATGGTCGAACTATTAGGATCCGATCCTAACCCCTCTTTAGGGGTCATTAGTTAGTAGGATATGTTTTCTGTGTAATAAAGGTTGAAAATAGTTAATAAGGCCTAATAAATAAAGGAGATTAAGTGAATGTAAGAAGACCTAATAGAAGCTTTCGCTTCTATAAATATCTTCCTCTGGAAGTTTCCTTAGAAGGTAGAATTAGTATAAATAAGAGTAGGGGGTATTGGATATTTTTGTCTTGGAGATTATTGTAATAGATCTTTGCTCTGCTGGAGGTTTCCCCCTCGAAGAGGCAAGTGAACATTGTTATATTAATAAAGGTGTTATTTTTGGTGTTATTATGGTATTGATCTATATATAATCTTGTTGTTTCATCACAGCTTGCTAAATATTTATGTTTTGCATATTATAATTCATCTGGTATATTGCAAGTGGTATGAGAGCTCCTTTCTGGGCAGAACTTGTGGGGTAAATTTTTTTCAGGGTAGAGACATATTATGGCATCTTTAAAATACATAGATCTATTGTTCCATGCATAAACTCGTGGTCGGGGAATCATACATGTAGGAACTACAAGTGGTACTTAAGCGCACATTGTTGGCCACCTTGTAACCCATGTTAGTGCATCAAACAACACTTGTATATGGATCGACCTAGATATCCTAAATCCCTTCGTAGATAAACCAATTGGCCTCCTTACTCCTATAGTGTCACTGAGAACAACACTGGGGAATATACTCTCTAGTACCTGGGTAATCGAGTAGTACGGCTAAGGGTATGGTCTAACCTCCTTAGTTGGTGCCCTGAGATATTGGGTCGAGTACTACTATTCGACCCCACACGTATATAAGAGATCTATATCACAGTGCAAACCCTTTCCTATAGATACCCTGTAAACCCTAACCCTTGGGATAACAACAACTGATCTATTACAGTGTGACTTGGCCCCTGCTAAATTTTTCACTGCAGAAACACTCCCAGCCAACATTTTTTATTATTGAGAATTTGGGAATTCCACCACTGCAGAAGTATTCAAGGCGGAGTATAACTCTGCAGGAGTAAAAAATAAAAAAAGTTTGGGGCTCACTCGCACCCTTATTTGTGACCTAGTCCATTGGATCCCTCTCTTCACTCTACTCGTAGTACCCTTCACTTTTAAGCCTTTTTTTTCCCGCAGTCCCAACCCTTTCTAGGAAACCCTTATTTTCCACCTATCCCATTGGACTCCTCTCTTTGTCCCGATCACCCTGGTACTTATCACTTTTTGTGGCCCCAATTTCCGTCCCGACGCCTCATCTACTACCTAAGCCTCTACCAATCCAACCACCCATGCCCAGACCTAAGAAGACCGAGATTCTAAGTTGGCTCACTTAGAACAGGAAGTGGAATCCCTCCATACTTCCATACGCGTCGAAGTCAAAGATTCCCTACACACAGAAGTCCAAGTAGCCATCCATTATGTCATGCAGTAATTCATGAAAGGTAAGAACATGGATCCCAATGCAAAATACACCCATCATTATCATCATGAGCATACTCATTCGTCCCACTCCCCTTGGGGTTCTCCACACTCTTTGAATAAGGTGCCCAAAGTTGACAAGCATAAATTTAATAGATCCAACCCAGCAGGGTGTGTTTCTCAAATGGAACAACACTTCTCTTTTTATAATATTTAGGATGATGAGACCAAACTCCATGTAGGGGTTTTGTAACTAGATCAAGAACAATGGCAGTGGTGTCAATGGCATAAGAAATGTTATCCAGGAATACCCACTTGGAACATGTTCACTAAAGCAGTTTGTGCCCGATTTGATAGGGAATCGCATTTTTTGGGACGACCCACCAATCTGCGCTAACTGGATCAGTCACATATTTCATCATGGCATTTGAACAGTTGGTTATCCGAACTGAGGGATTATCTGATGCATTTTACCTTGAATGTTTTATCAGTGGCTTAAAGGAAGCCATCCAAGCTCATGTCAACATGCATCATCCTACTACCTAGTTGCAGGCATGCTAATTAGCACTAGAAGCAGAGACCATCCTTCAATCCCCACCCATGAAGGCTGCATTCCTCAATCGTCCTCGCCCCGGGGCTCACCTCTCTCAGACACAAATCTTTAAGGTCCAAAAGGTATCTCCAGCAAAAATGGAGAAATGTCACAATCAAGGACTTTGCTACTATTGTGATGAAAAATATTCACCATGACATAAATGTAGAGAACAAAAGTTCTTCCAGATTGATGCATCAACTTCCTCTCCCTTTGAAGACATCCGATCAGATGAGTCTCCTAACCCAGAGGAGGCTCACCCAAGTGATCACGTCGAAGCTCCAGTTGCAACCCTTGTGGAACCAAAGGAACCTATCATATCTCTTCATTCCCTCTTGGGTATTTCGGCCCCGTATACATTGAAGATCAAGGGATACATCAAACATAGGTCGGTTGTGGTGTTGATTGATAGTGGCAACACCCATAATTTTATTCATCATAGGCTCGTTGAGGAGATCCATTACCTTGTCCTCCTTGTTTCTTATTTTCAAATCCCCATCGTTAATAGTGGTACTATGAAGTGTGGGGGATGTTGTGAGAATGTCAAACTCCAAATGGGTGGTGATCATTTGAAAACCCACATGTTCTCTATTTCCATGGGTGGTTGTGATATTGTATTGGGTGCAAAATGGCTTCGCACTTTGGGACCAATCATAATGGATTATCAAGAATTATATATGAGCTTCACCCAAGACGCTCACATGTACACCCTTCGAGGTCTCCAAGCAGAGTCCCCTGAAATCATCAGCTCTCGCAGGATGGAAAAATTATTGAAGAAAGGCCACCATGATGTGATTTCTTAGTTTCATTCCATCCAGGTCACTGAACAGGCCTCTTAGGTAATTCCTCCTAGCCTACAAATCATCTTGGACAAGTACCCCAAGGTATTTGAGGTTCCCACAGACTTACCACCCTCCAAGGGTGAGCATGATCATAGCATCCCTCTCCTTATGGGCAGTCAACCCCCCAATGTACATCCCTGTAGATATCCATTTGCTTAGAAAAATGAGATAGAAAAGATGGTACAGGAATTATTGGAGGCGGGGGTAATTCGCCCTAGTACCAGCCCATATTCTTCACCAATGGTAATGGTCTTAAAGAAAGAAGGTGCTTGGCGCATGTGTCCTAATTTTTGTGCCCTGAATAAATTGACCATCAAAGAGAAGTTTCCCATTCCTTTCATTTATGATTTGTTGGATGAATTCCAAGGTGCTTGTGTCTTCACCAAATTAGACTTTCGCTCCAGCTATCACCAGATCTGGATGAAAGAGGCAGATATTATGAAGACTGCTTTCAAAACTCCTGAAGCACGTTATGAATATCTTGGTCATGCATTTTGGCCTTTGTAATGCTCCATCCACCTTCCAAAGTCTCATCAATAAATTATTGAAACCGTACCTTCAGAAGTTTGTCCTGGTTTTCTTTGATTACATCCTCATTTACAACTGCACTTGGGATAGCCACCTTCTTCATGTGGACAAAGTCCTTCACTTGTTGCAGGCCAACCAATTGTTTGTCAAAAAGACCAAATGTTCCTTTGGAACCAGCGAAATGGAATATCTAGGACACATTGTGGGTTGAGAAGGGGTAAAAGTGGACCCCAAAAAGATACAAGCTATGCAGGAGTGGTCGCGACCCATGACCTTAAAGTGCCTAAGAGGTTTTCTTGGTCTCACATGATATTATAGGAAATTTGTCCACCATTATGGAAAATTTGCTAAGCCCTTGACCGAGCTTCTTAAGAAGAATGCATTTCATTGGAAATTTGTTGTTGAGCAAGCCTTCACAAAGTTAAAGAAGGCCACGTGCACTACTCCTGTCCTAGCAGCTCTTGAAATCAAAAAAACATTTGTGGTGCAATCGGATGCTTCTGGCATTGGTATAGGCATAGTGCTCACACAAGATGGTCAATCTTTGGCCTTTACTAGAAAAGCATTGAGTGGACGCAATTTGGGCAGATCTACGTATGAAAAATAAATGATGGTCACTCTCCATGCAATGCACACATGGCGGCCATATCTTTTGGGACGTCATTTTCAAATCAAAACAGATCACCATAGTCTGAAGTATTTTTTGGAGTAGTGGTTATCCTCCCCAGAATAAAACAAGTGGTTGACCAAAATGTTGGGTTATGATTATGAAATCATATATAAAAAGGGCAAATACAATATCATTGTTGATGCATTGTTAAGACAACATGAGGAGGACGGCTCACTCTTTTCCTTATCCTTATCAGTCCTTGATTAGATTGAATAATTATGCCAAGAGTGGATAACACACCCGACTATCTCCAGGATAATTCAACACCTTCAGTAGGACCCTAATCCTCCCATCGGCTACACTTGGTAGGATAATATTCTCATATATAAGGATCACCTGGTTCTATCACCCTCTTCAGCACTCAAGTTGAGGCTCTGAAATGAGTTGCACTCATCATCTATTGCAAGTCACTTGAGCTTCCAAAAGGCCTATGCTCGTGCATGCCGTTCTTTTTTTTTGGGTAGGCATGAAGAAGGATATCCTTCACTTTGTCACCGAATCTGAGGTGTTCCAAGGTAATAAAGGTGAAACTATCAAGTCTTCATTGAGATAGTTTTCAAGAGTAATCGTGTAGAAGACATAACACGAGGTGTAGAGGAATCTACCTAAAAGCTCAAGAGAGGCAGCGTATTAGATTGCACAAGATCATAGCATGCAGATATCCTTGGTTCAGTTGGAAACCAAGTATAAACCCAAAATCTCAGAAGAGATGACACATAAGAGCCTTCCATTATCATTTTGGAACAGTCTGGGACCGTCATATTGAGGGGAAGTCAGAGGAATTAGATCTCAACTGAAAGATCTGAAGCAGGAGCTTCGAGAGGATTCCCAGCCATTAGATCAAGATTTGATCTAGAGTTAAGTATTAGTCGTCAATCTACAATAGAAAAGGGGAACCGTTAGATCAACAACAGTCAACTTTGGCATTGACTACTCCAGAGAAAAGAATCACAGAATGGGTAAGATTACTTGAAGTTCAAAGTCCCGAAGTGGACATGAGTCGTCTGATCTGAGGAACACTTCGGGAAGTATCCCGACCGTTGGATCAAGTTTAGTGGAAAGACAGAGTAAGCCACAAAGTGTCCCGAAGTAGATGCAAGCCATCTGATCTAAGGAACACTTTGGGTAATATCTCGATCGTTAGATCAAGGAAAGTAGAAGAATATGATAAGCAAGGAAAAAGGCCCGAGATCCCGAATACATGAATTCTCGATAGTCGTTGGATCGAGTTAATCCTTTTCGGGTTAAAGAAGGACCATCAGATCTGGAGAATACATGATGACCGTTGGATCAGGATAGTGGTCAACTTCAATGCTGACTACTTCGACAAGAATGGGTTGAGAACATGTAAATTTACTCAAAGGCTGAAGTTCTGAAGTCACGAAGTGAAGACACGTAGCACACACATCATAATATCCATGTCAACATACCACGTCAACAAGGACTCTTGGCACAATCAAATGGTGACAAGTGTCAAGGTGCTATTATCATTTTAGGTACGTGGAAGTCACGAATCTAAGTGACACATGGCAGCCACTCGACCAGTGCCAAGTCAGTAGTGACATCATCAAGTTGCGTCACTTTGGGAGTATGTACTTCAAGGGAAACTAGTTTATAACACCAGTAACTGCTCGAAGTGTCAAAGGCCGAAGTTAATGCTAACTACTGATCTAATTCAGGAGCCTTCTCGATCGTTGATCAAGTACAATGAAAGGATAGAATAAGTGTAAACCATGAAGTGATGCTAATCGTTGATCTACTTTAGGAGTGTTCTCAACCGTTGAAGATTATGGACACGCATCTTTGATCTGAGAGGTTTAATGATTGCAAATATTGGAAATCATCGAACATCGAAGTTTCAAAGTGAACGAGAACCATTCATTGTACAAATAAAATATCGACCATCTGATCTACTTTGGAGAAATGTAACTCTAGTAGATTGAAAGATTACAGAAGCTAGAAGCACTGAAGTCTCGAAGTAAATAATAGTCGTACATCTTAATGCTTTATTAAGTCCCAGCCATTAGATTTAGCAGTGGAAGGAGAGTGTAAATCCCAACCATCGGATCAACCCACTCCCATGTTGACCACTTCGGTGTTGACCAACTCCAAAGGAAATTGGAACAACAATGATCTGAACCTTCGAACCCCTGAAGTCCTGAATTCCTGAAGTAAATGAGAACCGTCCATCTCTTCATGGAAATTAAAAATGTGATCATTGATCTTGATAAGTGATCAAACACTCACTTGGCCTAGCGCCTGGTCACCACCTACGGTCGTATGAAATAAGAGAAATAAGGGTAAAAGAAGAGGCAATGCTTAAATCAATAAGCTCGTGGTTTTGTGCACATGGTCACATGTAAATGATTTGAAGGAAGCGCCTCATACATACTTCATTTCTATAAACAACTTAAGGTCTGTAGAATAATTCTATAGAGATTTAACATGAGAACAATACAGAGAATCGGTAAAAAGATCGAATATGATCTGTTGGTGAACTGAGGACATAGCAGAAGCAAGAGAACGATATAATGAGTCGATCCATGTATGTGGTCAACTCATGAAGACAAAAGAACCGACACACAAACATTATTAAGAGAGTTAAATCATGAGCATTATAAATAAAGGATAAAAGGAAAAATGATATTATTTAAAGTTTAATATTATCATTTAAATGAAAAGGTACAATTGTTCAATATCAAAAGATGCAATGATTCAAATTCACACCAGTTGGAAGACTATATAAACAAGAAAGAATGGTGAGAAGAAAGAGTAGTTGAATTTGTTGAAGTATATATATTTAAATATAATGGATTGAATGAAGGTTCATTCTATCAGGTTGGTGCTTGTTTACAAGTTGGTTATTGTATGAGGATTGGATTCCTCACATCTCAGTTGGATCTAAGATCAACAAGCTGGGACTTGTTATGAGGGTTGGATTCCTCATTTATTAGTTGGATCTGAGAACTACAAGCTGGGTCTTGTAACAGAGAGTTGGGTCTCTCATAGTTGCTTGAAGTTGAAGATATTCAAAGATTGATCTTATGTATTCATGTTAAATAAATAAATAAAATATTTATGATTTTATATATTGGTTGAGAAAATGAAATAAATATACGTTGTTTAGTTAATTTATTAAAAGTGGAAAATTGTCCAAAGTTTTGTGACACTGATTCACCCCCCCCTCTTAGTGTCAAGTGTCCATTTCAACAGATCGCTTCTCCAAGTATGCTCATTTTTGTGCCTTACCCCACCCTTTCACACCGGCACTAGTAGTACAAGTTTTCCTTGATTAGATTTTCAAGTTACATGGCATGTCCACCTCTATTGTATCTGATCATGACCCAACTTTTACCAACATATTTTGGCAAGAGTTGTTTAAATTGTAGGGCACCCAACTAAACATGAGTATAGCCTACCACCCCCAGTCTGACAACCAAATGGAAGTGGCCAACAAATTTTTGGAAACCTACTTATAGTGTTTTGCTTTGGACAAACAACACCAGTGGATGTAATGCCTCCCCTTAGCAGAATGGTGGTACAATACTTTCTATCATACGACCACTAAAATGACCCCATATGAAGCAATGTATGGCCAATTCCCACCTACAATCACTACCTATCTTACAGGCACATCAAAGGTCCAATATATTGATACAATGTTGCAAGGTCGAACAAACACCCTAGCATCTCTAAAGGATAACCTCCACATGGCCCAAAATCGCATGAAGCAACAAGCAGACCAACATCATTGAGAAAGGGTTTTTCGGGAATGTGATCAGGTGTTTCTCAAGCTCCAACCTTACAAACAAACATCTCTCAAAGCCCAGGGACATCACAAGTTGGCACCCGAGTTTTATGGGCCCTACCAGATCATCAATCATATTGGTTCAGTGGCCTACAAATTGGCCCTTCCAGCTACTTCCAAAATCCATCTTGTGTTCCATGTTTCCTATCTAAAGAAAGTGGTGGGACATAATCGCATGGTCCAAACCATCCTTCTGAAATTAGATGAAGAAGGCTCCCTTTGGCTCCAACCTGAAGCAGTCCTCAATACCCGTGAACGTCAGCTGTGAGGCAGAACTATCAAGGAAGTGTTGATCAAGTGGAAGGACACATCACCAGAGGATGCGACTTAGGAACCAACATCCATATTGCTGAAATATTGTAACTTTGAAGAATATTCTAATTATATTTGAGTTATTATTTTATAGATCAAATCCCCTTTTGTGGATTGGTCAAACTGTATTTGTATAGTGTTATTTGTAAAGTCGACCCCTAGTAATTATAAAGTGGTTTTAGCCACTTCTAGGAGAAGTCGGCACAACCAAGTGAAGAGACACAACCCTAGCGCCATCTCACACTTGTATTTATACGTGAGATTGTTGTCTCATTTACACACACTCACTCATCTAGTGTGCATATCTTGAAGGTAGTTGCAATTGCAGGAGGAAGGAGAAGAGAGGCGCATACTTAGTCTTGGTCTGTCTTTGGTGTTTTGGTCTTAGTCTTGGCATTGTATTGGAAATCTATTATTGAGGATTTTTTGTTGGGTTTTCTCCCCCTGAGGGTTTCCTAGGATAAAATGTTGCATACCTTATTATTGTGTTTCTTTCAGTGATCCTCTTTATACTGTTGTTTTGGAAATGCATTGAATGCTCATGTAATTTAGAAATAACCTAATAACAACAGTACAAACTTAACATGGTATCAGAGCTTGACGGAATAGAGCATCTTTCACTGGTTATCTAGACGTCATTGTTTTCATATAAGAAAATTAGGGCTTTTTACTGAAGATGAATTTTTGACCAAAAATCACCTTGGGAAGTGAGCCCTGCCCTAGCGCATCTTTTGGTAGCTTGAGAGAAATTTTTCAGTGGCTAGATTCTCCGAAAAGTCAAACCCTAGTTTTGACTGGTACCAGAAAACTAGGAAACCAAAACCAATACCATAAGTACCAGTACAGAATTGCGCAAGTCAAGTTTCAAGGGGTAAAAATTGGAATTTTCTGAAATGGTTTGCTCCAACAAACTCGTCTCAGCCCAACACATATCTTGGTAAGCAACTTTTTCATTTTTTGAGCACTTTCATTTTCTAGTCAGTTTCTTAGCTCCAAGTCAAGATGTCTACAAGCACCAAGCTTGTTGACAAGTTAGAAGGTGTGGAAAATGTTCATGCCTGGAAGTACAGAATTGGACTCATTCTTGAAGAGAATTACCTTGCAAAATTCATAAAAGAAAATGTATCGGAATCCGAAGAAAATGCAGTGAAAGAGAAGTACAAGAAGGATATGATTAAGGCTAAAAGAATAATTGCAAATTCCATTAAAGACCACTTGATCCCTCAAGTGTCTTCTAACAATACTCCAAAAGATATGTTTGATGCGCTAACCAAAATGTATGAAGGAAAGAACATCAAAAGAAAGATGAACTTGAGAACCCAACTCAAGAATACAAAGATGCAAAAAGGAGAAATAGTTCAAGACTATTTCTCTAGGGTTTCTCAATTCAAGGAACAGATAGAGGCAATTGGAGACAACTTAAATGAATATGAACTCGTGATGACAACTCTTAATGGTCTCAAAAGACCTTGGTATGCCTTCATCCAAACTATTTGTGCAAAAAAAGAGAAATTCCAATTTGACAGTTTATGGGACGAATGTGTTCAAGAAGAAGCAAGAGTGGCCAATCGAGAAGTCATCCTATTAAGAGATGAAGATCAAGCCCTAGCTTCTCATACCAAGGGTGGAAAGGGAAAGTCTCATTTTCAAAAGGATACCCACTTTCATAAAGATTCTCACTCTCCAAAGAGATTCCAGAAATATCACAAGGGTAAAAGAAAGGGAAAAGATTTCTCCTCCTACCAATGTTATCATTGTGATAAGATGGGACACATTGCTAAGAATTTTCCTGTGAGAAGGGAAGAATACAAGAGGAGAAATAACAAAAGACATCATGCCCATGCAGCCGAAGATGATGAGCCACCCAAGAAGTTATCTAAAGAAGAGATTGAAGAATATGTTTTGTTATCTTCTCTCTCAGGATCTGTGACACTTGGAGAGGATACTTGGCTCATAGATAGTGGTGCCTCTAAGCACATGACAGGTCAGAAGAACATTCTATCCATCCTTATAGAAAAGGATTCCCCTCCAGAAAGTTTCACTTGGAGATGATTATCAACACCCTATCAAAGGAATGGGAGAATCCACTTACAAACTTGATTCAGGAACTCTAATGAGAATGAAGGATGTACTCTATGTAGCAGGTTTGAAAAAGAACTTACTTTATATTTCAGCCCTAGATAAGAAATATTTCATGGTTGCATTCATAGATGGTAAATTTCTTATGTGGTCTAAAGGAAAACCTATAGAAGATGCAGTTGTTATTGGAATAGAAGAAGGTGGTTTGTATAAGTTAAAGGGTCACTCAAATGTAGCCTTGACTCACTCTCCTAAAAGTCCTTGTGAATTTTGGCATAGAAGACTAGCTCACATCAACTACAAAGCCTTACGATATGTAAGCAAGGTAGTTACAGGTTTACCAGAACTAAAGGTTGATCGTGAAGGTTTATGCAATGGATGTGCACAAGGAAAGAACATAAAGAATCATTTTCCAAAGAGTAACAGTGAAGCAGAAGGAATCCTGAAACTTGTTCACTCAGATGTATGTGGTCCAATTCCATCAACCTCTCTAAGAGGGTATGTATACTATGTATCTTTTATTGATGATTACTCTCATAAGACTTGGGTTTATTTCTTGAAGTCAAAAGATGAAGTACTTGGAAAATTCAAGGAATTCAAAGCCTTGGTAGAAAACCTCTCCGAAAATAAAATCAAGATACTCAAGTTAGACAATGGAGGAGAGTATACTGGGTCCCCGAAGTGTAGGAAAGTTGATGACAGAGTGTGTTGTTAAGGCACTCTGTGATGTTAAAGTCACCAGTTCGAAACTTGTGGGGAAAAAAAATCCAACCATGTTAAGGGTTGATGTGGCTCAAGCCGGGTGCGATCCTCGGGTGATTTTGACGGCTTAGATRCCCCTAAGTCGCAGTTTCTCAGCCACAAGCTAGTCCTGCAGGTCAAGGACAAACTAGCAAACAAAMAAAAAAATGGAGGAGAGTATATTTCAAATGAATTTGGAAGTTTTTGCAGAGATGCCAAGATTAAGAGGGAGCTCACCACTCCCTATAATCCTCAACAAAATGGTGTAGAAAAAATAAAGAATAGAACAAWTATGGAAGCAGTAAAKACTATGATTCACGATCAAGATCTTCCAATGCACTTATGGGTGTWACACCCTATTTCCCCCARTTTGTAAAAATAACTGGACTGGCCAAGAACTATGGCAAACTCARAAATGTGAATATGTGATGTGAATGGACCTTGTGGAAAAGGTCGATGAATGTGAATAATATTATGAATTTATATTGYAGAACTRTTGAGAGGGGATATGATGAAAAAGAGACCACGATGGCTGTAGAAAGGTGGTGGAAGGCACTTGGAAAGGTGGCGTTAACTTCCACCGAAAAACAATACCGTATTTGGACTTCACTGGCCCGAAGAACCAAAAGCAGCTCATTGGCCCCGAATTAAATGTCTCGCAGGCTGGTAGGTAGATGGCTCCTCAGGAATTAATGAGGGATGGGGAGGTGAACCGCCCATCCGTAGAGCCGTCAAGCCTGACCAGCGCGAGGGAAATCGCGCCACACGCAACCTCGCAAGAGGATAAGGCATGGGGGAGAAGCGATTGGGGGCAGACACGAGTGGAGAAAGAGAACTCTGGCGATATGCAGAGTGAGTGATAGCAGAGACGAAGGAGAGTAACCTTCACTCCTGGTCACTGGCAAACAGAGACGCAGTCTCACAGCATCGTGGTCTCAGCTCGGGGGTGGCTAGTGGCAAATCCGCTGAGAGTCGTTGAGCCTATGGTTGGGTGGAAACGAGCACCCCTCTCAGCAGTTGCATAACCCTTGGTGTTACCTTCTGATAAGTGTTTTGCCTTTGGCATCTTGAAATATATGTATGTTAACATTTATGATCATGAGCTGTGAAATTGTGAATGATTTCATTATAAGAATGTCTGTATGGTGTCTTGATCAGTACTGGTAGTTGTATGTTTATATGGAAAGACTACGTATGGCTTATGTTCTCATAAATCATTATTTATGTGCGTACTGATCTAATTCAGACTTCACGTCTGGTTCTCGGGAGAGCGATACCCTTATCTGCCTCAGATAGTACCCTGGGTAAACCTCCCCATAGAGATACCCTTCTTGAAAATCCCATCAAGAGCCTTGAAGGAGGACGTGAAGGCGCAAGGCCTTAAGAAAACCCTGATAAGTATCGAATCGACGGACGAGATCTTGTCGAGAGATCTGTGGTCACTCACGACCGTCAGATAAGAGGAAGAAGCTGGAAAGTTAAGTGCCTTAACCTTGATAGGTGGTGATCAACAGACGAGATTCCGTCGGGAAATCTGTGGTCATTCATGACCGTTAAGATTTGGTAGGAGAAAGTAGGATGTTAAGTGCCTTACCCCTTTGACTTTCTGTGTCTTTGTGGGTGGCGAAGAGGTCGGGATCGTAGATCCCTAAGGTCCATGAGAGCATCCAGACCGTTGATCTTTCCACGTCCAGGGAGTCGTGGGAGATCACACAAGTTAGGAACCTATCTGAGCCATCAGATCTCGGCTGGAAAACCTGACAGCCATTGGATCTGTCAGGAGATACCCGAGGGTTAAACCCCCAGTGAATAGGGGCGAAAGCCCCGAAATAGATCTGTACCGTCCGAGTAACGGAGGCCACGTGTCAAGAGATTTTCCACTTCGAGAAATCGGGAATCGCGAACTCAGGAGTTCTAATGATGAGAGATCGGGACTTTCAATGGTGGAAACCCCGAGATAGATCTGGACCATCCGATTTAAGGAGGCCACGTGTCGTGAGATTTCCCATTTCGGGAAATCGGGAATCACGAACTCGGGAGTTCTAGTGATGAGAGATCGGGACTTTTCATGGTGGAAACCCCGAGACAGATCTGGACTATCCGATTTAAGGAGGCCACGTGTCATGAGATTTCTCATTTCAGGAAATCAGGAATCGCGAACTTGGGAGTTCTGGTGACGAGAGATCAGGACTTTCCATGGTGGAAACCCCAAGACAGATCTGGACCGTCCAATTTAAGGAGGCTATGTGTCGAGAGATTAACCACATCGGGAAACCGGGGATCGAGGATTCAGGAGTCCCATGGTCGAGAGTTCGGACTCTTGTGATGATAAGTCTCGATGAACGGATGAGATTCTTTCGAAGGATCTCAGGGTCTATAATGACCGTCAGATGTGAGGAAGAGATGTTGACTTTAAGTTGGGGTGTGAATGCACCTTAGGGTAAGTGGTGAGCAGATTTGGACGACCAGAGTCCACTCGCCTAGATCTACGGTTGAGGCTTCATTCCAAAGCCCCCTTGTTGTTCTGCCTTTTGTGGTGAGGCGGGGGTCCGGAATCGAACTCGCAACTCTTGAACAGTCAGGATTTATTCGCCTTGATCAACGACATTCAGGCGAATTCCGAACCCCCCTTGCCATTCTGCCTTTAATGGGGGCGGGGGGGGGGGTCCGGAATGGTGTGGCGTGTGAAGTGGGACCCATCTCCTATCACGTCACCCATCGTGTTGTGTTTCCCTCTTGCCACCTATACTCCACTCAACCGCGCGACAGGGCTCGTTCCTATTGGCCATTCGCTAACCCTGTTGGGATTCGTCCCTGTTGGCCAGTCGCTAGCCCTGTCGGGGTTTGGTGGTTGCAGAGCTGAACAATTCGACATTTCTGTAGCGCCGAGTCGCAAATTACTGAGAGGCGCCATGGTTATTTCACCTGTGATCATGACCCACAATCACATGGGAGTAGACAGAGAAAGAGCTAGCCTACGCTAGGCCTCCGTAGATATTTTGGGGGCTCTGATTCTGCAGAAAGCAACGAAAGATTTGATTATGATAGTGGGTGCATTACAATGGGATGAAGCAACAAGAACAATAATATATGTCCAAAATATATTATCCCATAGTGCACTTGGATCCAAAACTCCCGAAGAAATGTTCACCGGAAAGAAACCAGAAGTAAGACATCTCAAAATATTTGGTTGTCCAGTGTTTGTACACATTCCTAAAGAAAAGAGAACTAAGTTGGATCCTTCAGGAAAGAAGGGAATATTTGTTGGATACTGTGAATTCTCTAAGGCCTTTAGAATTTACATACCAGGTTACCATCATATTGAGATCAACTGAGATGTAACCTTTGATAAAGATGTCGCACTCAAAAGATTAAGGAAATGTCAGGTTGAAGAAGTATATGAAGAAGAACATGTAGCTCCCAGAGTTGCAGAACCCATGAAGGAAGTCACAGTTACCCATGATGATGAGATTCCAGAAGATCGTGATATGATAGAATCTCAAGAACCTCGTCGTATGACGATCTCTCATAAGAGAAAGCCAGCTTGGGTGAAATAATGTATTCAAGAAGCAGAGAAATATGGTGCCCCATAAGGAACCATGAGACAAAGCAAGAAACCTAAGCCATTCTCCAACTATATGGCCTTGATGTGTGATCTCATAGAAAAGGAACCTACTTGCTTTGAATAAGTCATTTAGAAGAATGGATGGATGGATGCCATGATAGAAGAATACCAGTCCATTATGAAGAATGATGTATGGGAAGTAGTTCCCAAACTAAAGAACAAAGATGTGGTATCTTCCAAGTGGATATACGAAATAAAACATGCAACAGATGAAAGCATTGAAAAACATAAGGCAAGATTTGTGGCTCCTAGATTTTATCAAAAGGAAGGTATTGACTACGAAGAAAAATTTGCTCTTGTAAACAGATACACTTCTATCATAACCATCATAGCTCTTGCAACCAAAATGAAGTGGAAATTGCACCAAATGGATGTGAAAACATATTTCTTAAATGTTGTTAATGAAGAAGAAGTGTATATAGAACAACCACAAGGGTTTGAAATTAAATATAGAAAGACTCATGTTTGCAAGTTGAAGAAAGCTCTGTATGGGTTAAAGCAAGCTCCTAGAGCTTGGTATGGAAGAATTGATAGTTCCCTGAAAAGATTGGGCTTTACCAAGAGTAAAGTTGATCCTAACCTATACTTCAAGGTTATGAATGACGATCCAGTTATATTGCTACTATATGTGGATGATTTATTCTTCACATGAGAAGAAAAGCTCATCACAGATTGCAAGAAGAAGCTCGTTGCAGAGTTTGAGATGAAAGACCTAGGCCTAATACATTATTTCTTAGGTCTTGAATTTTGGCAGAGCCCAGAGAAGATCTTCCTTAACCAAGGAAAGTATGCAGTTGAAATATTGAAGAGATTTGACATGTTGGAATGTCAAGCCATGAACACACCCATGGAAATGAATATGAAGCTCCCAGTTGATACCTTGTCAGAGTTGGTTGGTGCTACTCTTTATAAATAGATTATTTGATCGTTGATGTATCTAACGAATACCAGGCCATATATATGCTTTGTTGTGAACACCTTGAGTCAGTATCTGGTGGAGCCCATGTGTGTTCACCTTGTAGTTGCAAACCATGCGATGAGATACCTTAAGGGTACATTGGATTATGATCTTTGTTATATGGAGATCATGACTTCAGACTGTATGGTTATGATGATTTAGATTGGGTTGGAAGTGCTTCAGATAGAAAGATCACTTCAGGACATTGTTTCAGTTTGGGGTCAGCCATGACTTCATGGGAAAGCATAAAGCAATCAAGTATTGCTCTTAGCATGGCAGAAGTGGATTACATTGCATCATGTTCCACCAGTTGTAAAGCTATATGGCTTCAGAAGTTGTTGACAAGTCTATTCGATATGGAGATGGAAGCCATCATGATTCTATGTGATAACCAGAGTTGTATAAGGATGACAAAGAACCCAATGTTCCATGATAATTCGAAGCACATAGAAATCCAGTATCACTACATTCATGATATGGTGCAGAGGGGAGATGTAAAGCTCTAATATGTTGGCACAGACGAGCAGGTTGCAGATGTGTTGACCAAGCCTCTATCTCGTGTGAAGTTTGAGTACTTCCGAGACAAGCTTGTTGTTGTCTGAAAGGACCTCCCTCGAAAGGGGGAGTAATGTTAATGATACTATGGTATTCTAACTAACAACATGTAGCTCCATTAGGATTTTATATCCTAGGGAATTTATCATCCCTAAGTAGATCTCAAAGGTCTGGTAAGGACGGTCTGTCAGAGTACTTGTGCATGTATATGCCAACTGTGGTCAGTAGTGGTAGCTCCATTAGGATTTTATATCCTAGGGAATCTTATGATTCCTGGGCAGATCCCGAAGGTCTAGTAAGGATGATATGTCAGAGTACCATGTGGTAGCTTGTTAGGATTTTATATCCTAGGGAATCTTATGATTCCTGGGTAGATCTTGAAGGTCCAATAAGGACAATCTATCAGAGTACCACAAATGTTGTTGTTGATGCACCTGCCTCATTTTGTTGCCACATGTTGATGATGTTGTCATTCCATCTTCGTGATGTTGTTGATGATGTTGTTCCAACTTCGTGTTTTTGATGATGTTGTTGTTCTAGCTTCGTGTTATTGATGTTGATGTTTCAGCTTCATGTTGATGATGATGATGATGATACTCTAGCTCCATGTTGTAAGCGGTGATGATATTGATGATGAGAAAAACTTCTGATGATTTATAGATGTACCAGTCAGTGTTCTAGATGTTGATGATGATGATGCCCTCTCCTTCTCTTCATGATGTTGTATTGAGTCATGTCAGTAGAATACCCTTCTCGTTAAGGGGGAGTGTTGAAATATTGTAATTTCGAAGAATATTCTAATTATATTTCGTTATTATTTTATAGATCAAATCCCCTTTTGTGGATTGATCAAGTCGGGTCTTATATAAGATCAAATCCCCTTTTGTTAATTGGTCAAACTGTATTTGTATAGTGGCATTTGTAAAGTCGACCCCTAGTAATTATAAAGTGGTTTTAGCCACTTCTAGGAGAAGTTGGCTCAACCAAGTGAAGAGACACAACCCTAGTGCCATCTCACACTTGTATTTATATGTAAGGTTAGTGTCTCATTTACACTCACTCACTCACTCATCTAGTGCACATATCTTGAAGGTAGTTGCAATTGCAGGAGGAAGGAGAAGAGAGGCGCATGCTCAGTCTTGGTCTGTCTTTGGTGTTTTGGTCTTAGTCTTGGCACTGTATTGGCAATCTATTATTGAGGAAGTTTTTCTTGGGTTTTCTCCCCCATGAGGGTTTCCCGGGATAAAATGTTGTGTACCTTGTGATTGTGTTTCTCTCAGTGATCATATTTATACTGTTGTTTTAGAAATGCATTAAATTCTCATGTAATTTGGAAATAACCTAATAACAACAATAAAAACTTAACTCACACTCTAGCAGTTTCCGCACCTTCAACCTTGAGGACAAGGTTGCTTTTGAAGGGGGAGGGCATGTTAGAATCCGATCCTAACCCCTCTTCAAGGGTCATTAGTTAGTAGGATATGTTTTATATGTAATAAAGGCCGACATTAGTTAATAAGGCCTAATAAATAAATGAGAATAAGTCAATGTAAGAAGACCTAATAGAAGCTTTCGCATCTAGAAAAATCTTCCTCTAGAAGTTTCCTTATAAGGAAGAATTAGTATAAATAAGAGTAGGGGGTATTGGATATTTTTTTCTTGGAGATTATTGTAATAGATCTTTGCTCTACTGGAGGTTTCCCCCTCTAAGAGGCAAGTGAACATTGCTATCTTAATAAAGGTGCTCTTTCTGGTGTTATTCTGGTATTGATCTAGCTATAATCTTGTTGTTTCATTACTGCTTGCTAAATATTTATGTTCTGCATATTATTTTTCATTTGGTATATTGCACAAACCTTATGATTTTATTTTAAATTTATCATGGTGAATCTCGACCGTCAATAATGAGATCAAACACGATCTCAGCCGTCAATTTTCCAAACTGCCTGTAACTCTACATGCGGTCATTAAAACTCGAATTTCGACCATTACAAGTCAAATTTCGATCTGCAACTTCACTGCTCTACTCCATTAACCTTGTTAAACTATCCAAAGTCATTAAAACTCAGATTTCACTCACGAAATTGGGGGTTTCTCTCTAAAATCGTCGTTTTTCCCCAAACCCGTCACAGACAAAATCTGCAATGACGAATTTCACGAATTCACAGCCATCTCAGCCCATACAAGCCCGATGTTTGAAATAGAAGCTCTGGTACCATAATGTAATGTCCCCAGCCCAACCGAGGGACATTGCAATGCATAATATACATAAAAACGAAATTTCTACTAACTAATTAAATTCATTTACAGTTAACTAATTTCATGTAGCTTTTAGCTGCAAATTAAAACAGATTTAGTTACTATCTATAAACATAAAACATATGCATCTACAACATGTTAATAATCAACATGAAATGCAGCTAAACAACTCATTAAAACAACATATAATTATTCTCATCTACACAGAGTTCATGCACAACAATAACACATGTAAATGATTCAACATCATGATAAAACACTTATCTTTAAACAAGAGTTGTGCAACCAACTGCTTGGGACAGACGTTCCACCTAACCATAGACTGAACATTCCAAATCTCAATAGCCAGTCACCCCCAAGCTAAGGCTAGTAATCTACAAAAGAGGGTGGTCTCTCACAATCCACTCATAGCTCATGAGACTCACAACCCAACTGATATTCTCCTACAATTATCCCAATTTTCCACCAACTCTCTTCCTCTTGACCTGTCCAACCCAAGGAATGTACCCCTTCACCGATCTCAGTCCCTCGAGCATACCATTCATTTATCAGGGTCTTTATGGCACAGGAAACTAGGAATCTCTCAGCTGGGAACTCAAGGGAAATTGCTGCTAGGAAAATTATCAGCAAACCAACATCAAACACTTGTTGTTTTAGTGCAACTCACATAGGAGTTCACTCTCTAGGCTTGACAACTTGGCTCTTTAGTTTTCCAGATCCAATTTACTCCAATTACATTCTAGCATGCTCTAGAATTTTCCCTCCATGGCTTCATCAATGTCAGGTTATGTTTCTTCTTCTACATTCCCTTTCCATGCACAAACTTGACTAATTAAAAATTGTTGTCCCAACCCATACAAATTTCCTCCCTTTGGCTTGCCTTCCTTGACTCACACTCTTCCCCAAGCTGATTTTAGTCAACCCCCTGTTAGAATATAATGGATGTGCTCATTTTACCATTGACAATATCTCTATTGTCACCCAACCATAGGCCGAAGCCACCCTCCGAGCACCTTAACCTTGACAGAGAATCATTCCGGAAGCAAACCCTATGCTAGATAGCCAAACAAAGGGTAGCCCACCTTTCCCCAAGGACAACGCACCAACAAGAGCTGATAAAATAGCCCAAACCCTAGCCAAGAGATATTTCAAACCAAAACGTAACTGCTAGTTGCAGCAGCTGCACCGGCAACTATCCTCAAACCTGCACACAAAACTGGGCACTGCAATGCGCACAAGTTGTTGCTCTATAATTCTAAGACTGCCTGCCAGAATGAGAACTGGCCTCCTGTATTTATACTAATTCTGGCTAACTACCTAGGCTGACTTCTCATTATGGGTATATGTTTGTTCAGTATATATTATTATTTATGGTCGACTTCTTCTCTTGGAGGTTAATAACCTAATATAAATTATCTTCTTGAGCCGACAAGTCTTCTAGGGTTATTAGCCAACTCATTAGGGTTTCTTCTTGCTTCCTGGAGTATTCTATCATCGTCAGGTTTACACGTGGAGGTAAATACCTTCCGCAGCTACCATAATATCAACACTCCCTCCTAGTTAGGGAGGTATTACAGGTAATGGTCTTGAGCACAAAGACATATCATTCACCCAATAGCATCAACATAGTTGTATAGACTAGATCATGACTAGATTATGAGCACCATCATCATCATCAGTTGCATCATCTCTCGAAAATACTCTATCTGAGTAATCAGACATGATGCTCACTCCACAGAGTGATACAAAAGCCATTCTTCTAATCTAGAAGAGTAAATGTTCTGAACCATTTTCTGTCTGGAAAATCTTTGTTCGTCATTCATCTTGCTGATAATTATTTCCAATAAACTGTTGATAGTCTTCAAGGCAATCAGAACAAAATAGAACACAACTGCGTCTATCCATAGTAGTACATAACTACAATCCAGTGGTACACTACCACACCAAGTAGGACACATGTACTTGATCAGTAACATATAGTCACAAACAATGGAACACATCCACCACAGTAGTATACATCTACTATCATACAGTCTTCATAACAATAATCTGATATCAACCTGCACAGAAACAATGTTATGATATAAACTGAATCATTTGGGCCAATATTTCACTCACATCTGTGATATCTAAAAGAATATCTGCCCTCAAAAAGGTAAAACATCAATGATGAGTTGTCTGGACTATTCTTCTCCAACAAGGAAGAATAACT
>ML781193.1:682998-708596 GCA_009831015.1 Picea engelmannii | reverse complement strand
ATTTAGGAAAATGGGTTCAACTAATATACATGGGTATTTCCCCCTTGGACCCCTCTTGGCCATTATCTTAGACACTCCCCTCTCTTGTCGATTAATTCAACCCCCATCTCTTGTCCATATCCCCTTAGCAGTTGGCATCACATTTTATTATCAAAACATTGAAATACAATTCACATATTACATCGCTTTGGCAGTAGCCACAAATTATATCTACATAAGTAGTAACTAAACTGGGGATTATAGTGGGGATGTTACACTAGTCGAATTCCCACCAAGTGAAAGGAAAAAAGTATAGCATTCCAAATGATTGTAGTATTTTGAAAAAAAAATTGTGGCTTGCGGATCCAATCTACAATGGATTCTTTAGGGAAATATTTATCTTTTGTGATTTGTGCCCAAAGCCCCGTGCCTTATATGAGCCTCCAACAATTCTTAACTGCAAGGTATTTTGAGAAAAAGAAGATGTTCTTCAATCCCCAACCTTCGAGTTATTTTGGTGCATCTAGCCTTTTCCAAGACGTTAGTTCCATTTTTTTCTTCCTAGCTTCTCTAGACCAAATGAAGCAAAAACATAAGTGTCTAATTTTTTCCAATATACCCATTGAGATCCAAGATAAAGACTTCTAGCACTACCTTAACTAGAACCAATTAGCTTCCCGAAGATAGCCAACCGTTATACCAAATGTTTACTTTTTTTTCCAGCTTTGCCCAGAACTATTGTTGAACTTATGCTTATACTAAGAGTGGGGGTGGGGGGGTGAATCAATATAAGATACTTTTTACTTTAATTGAGTATTCACCAATCATTAATCAACTTTAAAACAATAAATGCATGTAAATTCAAATCATGATACATAGAGTTTAATGTGGAAAACCTTGCGGGAGAAAACCACAATAACTTATCTTTATAAATGTTTGTAGGCACTATTAGGTAGCTAGAGAGGTAGTGGGGGGGGGCAAAGGGTCCATAGTGATAATAATGGAGGCCATTCAATGTAAGGTGGACTAGGTGCACCATAGTATTAAATAAAACCCACTATGGTAGTTATATATAATAAATGTAAGAGGACTTACTAGAAGGTTATACTTCTAGAAGGTTCCTCCTCTAGAATGTTCTTAGGTGGTTGGTAGCACTATATAAAGGGTTTCAAGCAATGTAATGGCATATGAAGAAAAATATTGTATTGTGAGCAGTATTTCAATAGGAGGATGCCCCCTCAAAGAGGCAAGTGAACATGAGATGATCCCTTCCATAATAGGATCCATTGCGGGGTGTTTCCCTACCTCAAGGGTTTTCTATAATAAAGTGTTGTTTTCATATATTCTTCTTGGATCTATTCTGGTATATTTTGTATTCAGATCTTTGGTTCTTTTTTTCTTTTTTCTTTTTTAACAGGAACGATTATGTTTTGATATTAAAATTCTCGGCATAAATGCCCATTTACAGTCTTCCAGATTTGTTGGGCCAATTCCCAATGTTCCCAAAAAAAATGGATCCCCCCGTCTCTAGATTTGACATAACGTCGTTTCTTGGGCTCAAAAATTACCTTTAGCGACAAGATGTCCCCTAACTTAAAAACACATACAAACTGCTGAAGTAAAAAGAAGAAAAACATGAAAGCACAGCTAAGGAATTGGGTCCCAATTTTCCTTTATCATTCCATAATAGAGTGCCCACAGGAAGAAGAGCAGCTCTATTTGCTTCTGCGTCCGCCTCTTTGTTGTTGTTCCTCAGAACATGGAAGAAGCTGATCTTTTGGAAGAGGCTGGAAATATTTTTAATTCTCACCATCAATCTAGATAGTTGGAGGTCCTTCGGATTAGAGTTTTCCACTAGCATTTTTATGAGTGTTTGGGAGTCGTCGATGATCTTTGCTTCCTTGATGCATGCCTTTTGTAAGATCTTGAGACCTTGCATCAAAGCCATCACCTCTGCTTGGGTATTGGTGTCTTGGCCTAATCCCCACGCATACCTGTGCTCAATTTGTCCCTATATATTCTTGATGACTCCACCTACACCTGCATTCCCCGGATTGTCTTTTGCTGCCCCATCGAAAAACAAAGAGTAACAGTCAATTTCCTTGTTCCAATTGCTGAAGCTATTTTCTGGCAATCAAATTTGCCAGTCTTTTCCCTTTTTCGGCTGCATTTCTGCGTTGGAGAAATTCAGTCCCAGCGATTTCCCCCACTCCACCTCACGAGGGGAGAGATTTTTTCGGTGATGGTCCTCATATGCTCCTTCAGGAAATCTTTGAGGGTGGTTAAAATCTTGGTCTTGACAATATTTGCATTATGCTTTTTTTTCTGGAAGATTCTATTGTTTCATTCCAACCAAATTTGCCAATAGATCAGCTTTGGTAGGACCAGCCAAGTGGCCTTGAACCAACTATTATTTGGAATCTGTCCAGGGTAATCGTGCATCCAGTTCGCAGTAAATCAAAAATGGAGGATGGAAGCGTTGTGTGCACAAGGCAATGGTTCAAAACTTCACCCCAGACTTCTAAAGCGAATTTGCAATTCAGCATAATATCTTGGGTGTTTTCTTCATTCTCCAAACACAGGTAGCATCTAGAGGGGCCATGGAAGCCTTTTCTCACAAGATTGTCTGTTGTAAGAACCCGATTGTGGTAGAGCAACCAGTTGAATAAATGGATTTTGGGAATTCACTTCTGTTTCCAAAGGCCTTTCCATAGCGCTGGGCATGGGGGGGCATAGGGAATTGCTCGCAACATTTTATAACCAAGTGCCACAGAGTAAGAGCCAGTATACGTCCCCCAGCCTCTCTGGTCATGCTTCTTCTCATGTATTGGAGCCTTCCCTTTGAACCTGGTGCGTAGGTTCAACCAAGCATTTTCGAGATTACTCAGCAAATCCGGCTTCATCCAGTCCAGCCATACTTTATCATTCCAAATGGAGATGTCCCATAGAGAGACCAGGCCTACGTTCTTCATCCAAATACGTAAGTCGTAAAGCTCACGGACATCCGCTAGGGGCGCCTCATTCATTATATGATCCTCCCACAGATCAATGGATTTACCATTCCCGGGACCCAGAAAAGATTGTCTTGTATGAGAGTTTGGGCTTGCATACAGAGTTTATGAATTTGCGATCCATTAGTGGCTTGGCCAGGTCTGTCTAGACTACGTTTTCTTGGGCCCAAGAAGTATTTCTTCCAGAGGGAACGCTGAGACCAGCCGGCCTTAGGGGCAACCCGCCTCCAAAGAATTTTGGCACCCAGAGCTAAATTTTGAATTCTCGTATCTTTGAAATTCAGGCCTCCCTCTACAAATGGCTTGGTAATTTTATCCCAATTAACAAGGGGCAATATATTTCTGTTCTGTTTTCCACCTTTCCAAAAAAAACTTCTTACTATGCCTTCCATTTTTCTGAGAATTCCCAGAGGAGAAAGCATAAGGGAAGCTTGATAGATTGGGAGGCTGTTCAAAACTGATTTAATGAGCACCGTCTTCCCTGGAAGATTCAACCAAGAGAAGCCCCAGGCCTGTAATTTATTTTTAAATTTTTCTAGAAGGGGGATCCAATCCTTACTTGAAGGTTTCTTCTGAAGTATCGGCAGTCCAAGATACTTAAAGGAAGTCCAGTGCATGGAACCGGCAAAGCCCCAGCATCTGGCTATGGCATTAATGTCATTTTGAGACACATTCCAGCCATAGAAATGGCACTTCTCAACATTCAATTTACTGCCCGAGGCCTCGCAGAACTCATCCACCACTAATTTAAATTGAGAGGCAGTGTGGACAGTAGCTGCCCCAAGGAGAAGGGAATCATTTGCGAATAAAGCATGGTTAATTTTTTTTACTCCTCTCGCAATTTGAAGGCTTAGAATATCCTGGTCAATTCTTCTTTTTTCCAGGATAAAGTTTAGGGTAGAGGCTTGGAGGACATAGAGCATGGGTGAGAGAGGGCATCCTTGTCTGAGCCCTCGCGATGCTTTGAAGAAATCTGCAGCTCTCCCATTCACCAGTGGAGAAATCCAAGACTCGGAAATGCATGCTTTGATCCAATTTATGAAGCTAGTCCCAAAACCAAACTTGTACAAAACTTTAAACAGAAAAGAGTGCCTAACCCTGTCGAAAGCATTTGTGAAGTCAAGCTTGGCTATCATACCTTTTTCTTTTCTCTTCAGACTTGAGTGAAGCGCCTCTTTGACTAGGATTATATTATCCATGATTTTCCTTCCTTGAACAAAGCCCCCTTGGTTCTCCGGAATGAGGTCTGAAAGAAGCCCTTTCAGTCTGTTGGCAATCACCTTTGAGATGATCTTGTATCCAATGTTGCAAAGGGAAATGGGGCAAAACCTATTGAAGGAGTTTGTACCCTTTTCTTTCAGAATGAGGGCTAGGAAGGTAGAGTTCGTGTTGCCCCCAACTTTTTTACAGTCTTGGGATTTAAAAACCATTTTGTGTAGATCTTTTTTCACAATATGCCAACAGGTTTGGATGAAATTTGTTGTAAACCCATCAGGGCCTGGTGCTTTATCAGGACTCATGGAAAACATGGCAGCCTTTATTTCTTTCCTAGTGACCTTAGTCTCAAGATTCTGATTCATTCTCGCTGTGATTTTGATAGGTATTTCATTTAGGAGGTTATCACTGCATCCCTGCGCATCTGCTTCATTAAAAATATTTTTAAAGTGAGTGTAGGCAGCCTTTTTAATGCTTGAAAAGTCCCCATAAGTATGTGTGTCATCCTTTATCTCTGAAATGGAATTGTAACCTCTTCTAGCTTGGGCTTGCTTGTGGAAGAAAGAAGTGTTTATGTCTCTAGATTTCAACCAAAGACTTCTGGATTTTTGCCTCCAGTATTCCTCCTCCTATCTGCAGGCATTCTGAAAATTTTGTTGTAGCTATTCCTCTCTTTTTAGAGTATCGCTCGAAATTTCAGCCTCTTCCATGTAGTCTTGATGAGACTCAAGAGCTTCTTGGGTTTTCTTTCTTTCCTCCGCAGGACTAGGAATGATTTTAGCCTAGCTTTTCAAAGCTGACTTGACTCTTCTTAGCTTCTCCTCCCAAAAGAAGAATGGAGACCCCATGACTGGCGTCTTCCATATTTCTTCGACCTTCTTTAAAAAGTCCTTTTGGTTTATCCAAAGAGGACTAAATCAAAAGGGGATAGGACCTAAATTCCTTTGGGCTAAGATAGTCAACTTTATAGGCTTATGATCAGAAATGTTGTTAGATAGAATATTCATTTCCATGTCAAGACCAAGAAGGAGATAGGAACTTTGAAGGAGAAATCTATCTAATCTGGCAGTGATATGCCCAGGATCCACCCATTTATTTGACCAGGTGTACTTACCTCAGCAAAGCTTGATAACAAAGAGATCCCAGTCATGGATGAGGTCCTCCACCCACTCTCGAGCCGGATCTCTTACAATGCTACCCCCTTGCTTTTCGCTTTGGCTGAGGGAGATGTTCAGGTCCCCTGCAATTATAATATTTTCCAGGACTTCCTTGTCCGCTAAGGATCTCAGAGAGTCCCAACAATATTTCTTTTCCCATGCATTTACCGAAACGTATACATTGAAAAGACTGAAAACCTCCTTCAAGTCTATATGTTGAAATTTTGTGAACAGCCAGTGAACATTTTTTTTCTCAGCTACCATATTGAATTTGGAAGCGTTCCAAAGAGTGCCTAGACCTCCGGATGCCCCTCTGGCTGAGACATCCTTTGTCCCGCCTTTGCTCCAGAAACTTTTTTTGTTTTGATGGAAGAGATTTTCCTCCAATTTTGTCTCCTGGACGAGCATTATGTCTGGGTTTTCTGTCATGATTAGGGTCTTCATGGCTTCTTCTTTTATCTTACATCCCAAACTTTTGCAATTCTAGAAGATCACTTTCATTATTTATTTTTATGAGAGTGGGGGCCCCCCTTGGAGCCTTGTTCTTGGTTTCTTGCCAGCTTAGGGGTTTTATCCAAAATAATTTCCAAAGTTGCTTGACTTCCCTGCACTTTGTCTTTATATGTTTCGTTTTCTCTCTTGTCCCTAGATGATGGCCTTCCTCTTGCTGATCTCTAGAGCATGGTGAGAGAGTCTCTTATCTCTCCTTCCTCCTCAAATTCTTCTGAGCCTTGGATTTCCACATCGTTGGTTGTGTGTTTGTCTTTGGAACTTTCAGGTTCTCTTTCCCCATGCCTTGAGTCCTTTATGATTGCATCCTGAATTGGCTCATTGTCTTGCATTCTTGTTTTCTCTGTTTTCTTTTTCTGAGGTGGATCCCTTTCAGGGAGATCTTGAGAAACCAAGTCAAGGGTTTCAAACATATTTCCTAAATCTTTTGGGTGGATTATTTTCTGGGACACGCTATGGACTAATATCCTTTGCTCTTTTCTTGTCCTGCTGTATTTGAGACCTTGGGATTAGTTTTGGATCTCTTGACCTGTTTCCATCCTTCCTCTTTGCCCTTGTCTTCCTCATTTTTTTTTTGGACAATTTCCGGCGAAGTGACCGTATTCGTGGCACCCCAGGCACTTGAACGGGAGTTGTTCATAGTCCAGTTTCTAAATATGAGACCAGCTTCTGACATTAATTTTGATAGCTTCTGGAAGTCCTACTTCAAGGTCCACCTCCACACAGATTCGAGCGCAGTCGTATTGGTCTTTATTGTTTTCCCTATCAATGAACTTGCCCAACGCATCTTCTATATGTTTCAATGAGTCCCAATTCCATAAATGTATTGGGAGGTTAGGCAGTCTGACCCAAACTAGAACTGTCGAAGGAACGTCCTCTTCTGGGTCGAAGTTTGAAGTCCACTTATTTAGATACAGTCCTTGGGATCCCATGAAGTATGGGCCATTCCTGAAGATCAACTCCTTATCCTCTTTGAAGGTGAATTCAAAGAGGAAATAACCTCTGCCCAGGAAGTGAGAGGTGACATTATGTTTGATCAACGACTTCCAATTTTTTATCACCCAGGTTTTAGTGGCTTTAGGGGACGGCCACAGGCCAGTGAACTGCCCCACAAGCGCACGTTCAGACATTGATAAGGCTACATGTATAGGAATATCCGGTGGGAGAGATACCTCTTGCATTTCTTCCACTCTTTTGACAAATTTTGAGCATTCTGCCTTCTTCTTCTTGGGCAAAGATTTAATCATCGAACTGAAAGCGGCATCATTTGGGAGTGGCAGAGGAGGAAGTGGAGAAGAGGAAGCCCTAGGCGAGCCCTTCTCCTCCATGGCTGTGGCAACCCTAGCAGCGGAGTTGCAGAGCTATGGTGCGCGCGTGAAAAAAAGTACATCCCAGAACTTGTTGTACTTTCTCCTTCAAAATTTGTGTTGTTACTCCACTTGTTGTTACTCACTATTACTCTGCTGCAACTCGCTATAGCTCTGCTGCAACTCACTATAACTCTGCTGAAACTCTGTTGCAACTCACTATAACTCGGTTGTAACTCTGCTACACACCCTAGCACCTCGGCGCAACTCTATTGTAACTCTGACAATCTCCTCCAAGAAATAAAAATGATTGAATCTGGGCAGAGTTGGGCCTGATTATCTACCTCCCTGGTTGAGTCTCTGTCTGCCTACCGCATGGCTCAATTAGAAGTGGTTGTAGGTGCGGCTATGGGTGCTTTGCATCCCCATGAGTTGGCTCTGCAAAGGTTGGGTAGACTGCGGCCTAGCCCCAGCTCCCTCTCGGCTGCAACAACAACCTCTACTCGGCCCTTTGCACCTGTCTCTCGATTGCAATGTCGGAAACCCTAGAACCCACAAAAAAAGAGTGTTATTAGGTTGGTTCAAAATTCAACATTATCTTTGGTTCTTAACAATTGGTATCATAACACTCTTCTTGGCAGGAATTGTGGGCAATTTTTTTTTCTATTTTTGCAGTTTTTTTCGGAGAAACCAAAGAGGGTCGCGACATTCTGAATGATTTATGTGCATTTCTATGCAAAATTTGCAAAAACTGGTTCTATATATGAGTTCCTCTCAGGAAACAACCAATTTAAAAAAAAAATCATCTGAAATGGAGTCTGGGAACTAAAGTTATTGAAGTTTTAAAATATGTTATTTTCAAGGTTTTTTCTACTGACGACCGCGTGATTTTTCGGATTTATGTAGCAGCTGGGACTGAATTTTCTAAAGCAAATTGCAGATCTGAGTTCCTCTCACAATTTCATCCAATTTAAAAAAAATCATCTAAATCGGAGCTTTGGAAGTGAAGATATCGTTGATTCAAAATCAGTCATTTTGGGGGGGTTTTCGTGATGATGACGAGACTGTAGAGTTCATAACTTTTCATAGGGTGCTCAGATTGCTACCAGATCAGTGCCATTGTATAGATAATTTTAAGATCTTTCTTTTGGTATCTTATATGTGGTATTTATAATGAATATTTGACTTCTCATGGAAATTAGACGGAAGATTGAGGCCCTTGAGACAAGTGCTCAAAAACTTCGAGCAATCACACTTGCAATGCAAGAGAGATACATTATACAGGACATCAGGGATGAATATAATCGAGAAGTACATGCTTGGCATAATTTTTAGGATTCTTGTTGATTGGTATATGGATAGTTGTCATTTCTGGGATGAAAACCTTTTTCATCTTCTATTTGATTACTCTACTCTGCCTTTTGTAAGGCACATCCTAGAGAGCAGACAAAAGCTTTATATGCACACACTTCTTCATTTTTATTATTCTCCTGTAGCAGTGGATGGATTTTTGGCCAATTCTACATATTTTGATCCACTTGACCAATGTCTCTCTTTGTAGCATCATTTTCAGTTGGTTATGGTGTTTCGATATCTTCAACGTGGAGTTCACATGAGCACTTGGACATGGGACCTCAGTTTACAGTGGCGGTTGGACTACTTTAGCATGGTGGCTTGCATTCCTACATGGGACCCTGGCTCTCTAGTCTACTTCAGAACTATGGTCCACACTTATCCATGGGACCTTGGTATATGATTGTACACCCTCATAGCAAGCGTTGAGGACAACACTTTCATAAGGGGGATGGAATGTTAGGTAGCTAGAGAGGTAGTGGGGGTCCCAAAGGGCCCATAGTGATAATAGTGGAGGCCATTCAATGTAAGGTGGACTAGGTCCACTATAGTATTAAATAAGGCCCACTATGGTAGTTAGATATAATAAATGTAAGAGGACTTGCTAGAAGGTTATACTTCTAGAAGGTTCCTCCTCTAGAATGTTCTTAGGTGGTTGGTAGCAGTATATAAAGGGGTTCAAGCAATGTAATGGGATATGAAGAAAAGTATTGTATTGTGAGCAGTAGCTCAATAGGAGGATGCCCCCTCAAAGAGGGAAGTGAACAGGAGATGATCCATTCCATAATATGATTCATTGTAGGGTGTTTCCCTACCTCAAGGGTTTTCTATAATAAAGTGTGGTTTTCATATATTCTTCTAGGATTTATTCTGGTATATTTTGTATTCATATCTTTGGTTCTTAACAAGCACCAACCTACTGTTACAAATCTTGTAGGCACCAACCTACTGGAGACACTAATCTCCTCAATTGAGCACCAACTCAACAAGACATTGTGCAGATACCAACCTACTAAAGACACCAATCTCTTTAATTGAGCACCAACTCAACAAGATATTGTGTATGCACCATCCTACTAGAGACACCAATCTCCTCAGTTGAGCACCAACTCAGTAAGACATGTATAGGCACCAACCTAAGATCTTCATACAAAGAGTAATTTTGATTTCACCTGCATGCTTCATACTTCATATATTTCATAGCATCATCATACCCTTAACTTTCATGTTCAAACACCTCTCTTTGCTTCATACCCTAGACATAGATTCAAACCCTAGTCAAATTTAGCCTTCATTCCCTAGCGAACCTCATAGCATCATTCACATAATATAACTCCATACTATAGCATCACAACCTCAAAATAGTGCACTTTGCAGCATCATAGACCTTAGTCCTTCATAGGCACCCTTAAAACTCCAAAAACTCCTCTTGCGAACCTTCAAACCCCAAAAATAGTCCCCATCTCCTCTTGTGCACCTCATATCTCTTCTACACACCTCATACTTGATCTTCTTACTTGGATACTCTTCAAATTCGCATATCTATCTTGTATTTATAGTGTTTCTTTGCTCACTTTTAGGACCAACCTAAAAAGACTGGCTAGGTCGACTTGAACTTTCTAGCTAGGTTGTTTGACATAAAAATTCATATGTCCTCATTCCTAAGGAGTTAGAGGGAGTACCATATACCATTGGAAAGGTCTTAAAATGAAATTTCCATCCAAATAACCTATGCTCCAATTTGAGCTAGGTCTCCATGTTAAAAATTCCTTTAAAGATAGGGTATCCAAACTGAGCATAAAAAATACAAAAGCAATATTTCGAACAATCTCCATCTTGCAATCTTTATCTTGAACATCTATGGTCTCCCTTGTCTTTGACATCAATGAAAACAATATTTCCAACAATCTCCCCTTTTGTCATTGATGGCAACCCTTAGTCAATTATGATACTCCCCCTATCTACAACTTTCCTTGTGTTTGCAATTCTTCCTCTATCTGTAACTTCTCCCGCTTTGACATCAATGGCAAAGGGTTTCTCCCCACGAGCTTGTGCTTCCCTTTACCGATGAGATGAGTGGGATATCACTTCCAAATTTCATTTACGAGTCCCATACAACGTTCCTTTGACTTTATCGAGAAAATATACATTGCTTGGCGTTCTATTTGCATTTGCCACTAATCTTCCTGAACATGATTTCCTTATCTCACATCCTTTCGAGTGAAATGTGAGGTTGTAACCTTGATCAAACATTTGACCGACAACTTAGAAGATTGTATTTTAACCCCTCAACATACAAGACATTATGTGTTTTAGTCTTTCCATTATCAAGACTAGTGGTAACTTTTTCAATTATCCTTACAAAAGTATTGTCCCTAAAGGTAACGTTGCCTCCTTTTTCTTCCTTTAGGGTGAGAAATTTGTTCTGATCCTCTGTCGTGTGTTTTGAACATCCACTTTCAATGTATCATTAGATTCCTTTTTCTTTAGCATACATTGCAAGTCCACTTTCTTCCTTCTTTGGTTCTTCTTGCTTCCTTTTCCACACTTTTGTGTATTCTTCTCTATGCTTGGTAAGAACATCTTCTTCCCTATTTTGTTTAGGAGACTTTATTATGTTGTTTCTACAGTCACGTTTTATGTGCCCATAGTTACTGCACTTATAACATTCAATATTGTAATCAAGTAGAGGAGAAAATGAATTGTAGTTTCTATCAACAAACCCATGAGAACTTCTTGTTTGTTTGCTCACATAATCATTCTTTGAGGTTTTATGAGAACCTCTATTTCTATCTCTTGCATGATCACTTCTTGCATAATCTCTACAATCTATTGCTTTATGACCAAAATTATTGCAAGAAAAATAATAGGCAAGAAAGAGATTTTGGTACCGGGTCTTGAAAGGCTTTCTTGGTGGAAAAACTCTTCTGAACTCATTCTTGTTGTTCTTGTGAGAAGAATCAGGTTTCTGTTGATCATCATTTCCTTTCCTATTGCTACTTTCATTGTTGATGGATCCTATGAGAATGTTAGCATGGCTATTAGGATTTTCTTCATGAGTATTTTGATTCTTATCATAGCTAAGACCAATCTTGATGAATGGTGACCTTTGGCAACTGATGATATGATTTAAAGTTTCTATGCTCTTTTCAAACTTCAATTGAGCATTTGACTTATTCAATTCCTCCTTTAATGAGACAACTTCGTACTCTAACTTCTCACAGGTTTCTTTCTTTTCTTCAAGCTGAATTTTCACTCCTTCTTCTATTCATTTTGTTTCTTCTAGATAAATCTTCAGGCTGATAATTATCTTCTCCATTTATTCAAGATCATGATCCTTCTTTTCATGTTTCTGCAATTGTTCCTTCTACTTTATATTGTTTTTCCTAAGCCTATCTATTTCTTCTAAGGCATCAATGAGTTCTGCTTCAAGATCTTCTTCTTTTGAATCTGACTTTTCTTTTTTATTATCTTCATTTTCTTCATTAGCAGGCTTTGTTTCCATGGTTATGGAGATAGATTCTTCTTCATCATCACTATCTTTCCTTTATTGCATGTGGACACTTAGCAGCGAAATGTCCTATTCTACCACAATTAAATCATTTGAAGGGTAGCTTACCTTTGTAGTTGTCAGGTCCTCCTTTTAGCTTGCTCACAAATTGTACTTCTTCCGTCTTTGATTCATAGCTGGAACAATCACCGGATCTCTCTTCATAAATGTTTTGTAGCTTGTCCCAAATATGTGTAGCTGATGTACACTGCATTACCTTGAGAGTCTTAGAATTTGATAGGCCACTCAAGATGACATCTATTACTTTTGAATTTTTTTCACTTGACTCCTTCCCAACTTCATCTATATAACTTGTTGTGACTGATTCCCAAATACCAAACCCAAGGGCCATCAAATATGTCTTCATTCTTATACTCCATGATGCATAGTTTTTTCCATTGAACAAAGGATCTCTGATTGTAGGGAGGCCTTCCTTACAATCCATATGTGCTCAAGATATACTTTTCAATAGTTAAACTATTTCTAAAGGAACCTACTTTGATACCAGTTATTGAACTTATGCTTATATTGAGAGGGGATGGGATGAATACGTATAGCTCATTCATCAATCATTCATTAACTTTAAAACAATAAATGCATGTAAACTTAAATAACAATACATAAAGTTTAATGTGGAAACCCTTGTGGGAGAAAACCACAAAAACTTATATTTATAAATGTTTGTAGGCACCAACCGATTGTTACAAAGCTTGTAGGCACCCACCTACTGGAGACACTAATCTCCTCAACTGAGCACTAACTTAGCAAGTACTGTGTAGGAACAAGCCTATTGGAGACACCAATCTCCTCATATGAGCACCAACTCAACAAGATATTGTGTAGGCACCAACCTATTGGAGACACCAATCTCCTCAGCTGAGCACCAACTCAGTAAGACCTGTATAGGCACCAACCTAAGATGTTAATGCACATGGTACTTTTGACTTCACCTCCATGCTTCATAGTTCATATATTTCATAACATCATCATACCCTTAACTTTCATGCTCCAATGCCTCTCTTTGCTTCACACCCCAAACATAGATTCAAACCCTAGTCAAATTTAGCCTTCATTCCCTAGCGAACCTCATAGTATCATTCCCAAAATATAACTCCAAACTACAACATCATAACCTCAAAATAGCGCACTTTGCAGTGTCATAGACCTTAGTCCTTGATAATGTACCCTTAAAACTCCAAAAACTCCTCTTATGCACCTTTAGAGCCCAAAAAATACTCCCCATATCCTCTTATGCACCTCAAATTTTATCTTCTTGCTTGAATTCTCTTCAAATGCATACATATATCATGTGTTTATAGTGTTTATGTGATCACTTTTAGGACCAACCTGAAAATACTAGTTGGGTCAACTTGAACTTTCTCATTGCGTTGTCTGACATAAAAATTCATATCTTCTCACTCCTAAGGAGTTAGAGGGAGTGCCATATACCGTTGGAAAGGTCTCGTAATAAGATTTCAAACCATATAACCTATGCTCTAATTTGAGCTAGGCCTTCATATTAAAAATGCCTACAAAGACAGGGCATCCAAACTGAGCATAAAAAATCCAAAAGCAATATTTCCAACAATCTCCATCTTGCAATATTTATCTTGGACATAATTGGTCTCCCTTGTTTTTAACATCAATGACAACAATATTTCCAACAACTATAGTCAGTCTTCTTTCTTGTAGTGATTGACTTTTAGATGAAATACCAGATATTTGATTCTATAATCGAAATCTCCTATTTGACATGGAAAGATATAGGTGATACATATATTTTTCAATCTCTGAGAGACCCTAGAGTAGCATTGAGTATTTCATAGTATTGATTTTCATCCTCATGGCTTCACAAAAGAGCTACATGATCTTACAAGGTTTTTCTATCATGTTCCTTGTACCTTCACAAAATATGAGTATGTCATCAACAAAGATAACTATTTGAGCACTTTCTTTCTTTCTTTCTTATAACAATTTTAGTATTATAATCCTGGGCATTATATTCTAAGTTTTATTACATGTGCTTTATATGTTATTCCATTTATTACAAACAAACATTACAAGGGATAAAAAAGCCAACATCTAAGTGGTAATATTTGGTTATAAAGTAAGGGCATAATCTGAATGTTTTTTTTTTACCCTTTTTTTGGGCATGCTTTTCTGATGAGTTTTGTCCAAAATCCAACCAAAAATTTAGAAGGATAGTTGGAATTGCAAATTTCAGTTGCCTTGGGGGTTTTTGAGGGCGTTGAATCGATTTGTTCATTCAAAAACATGATTTGAGCACTATAAAATTATGATTTCACTCACAATTACATTGGTGTGTTCCCATGATAGTTGCTAGAAATAATAAAAACATAGAACATTTAGACTACAACGAAAGTAAGGGTGACAGGGGATCGACCTCACCTCTAATAATGAAGTTTTATTACATGTGCATTATATGATACTCAATTTACTACAAACAAACAAAAAGTTCTTGTACATTAGATTATGTAACCAACATCTTGGGGATAATATTTGGTCATAAAGTAAAGGTGGCAAGGGGATTGAACTTGTCTTTAATGATGAAGTTGAAACCTTGGGTGTGTATCAAGAGATGAAACTTTTAAAGGAGAAAACATAATTTGATATTGTTATTCTCAAAGACTTATCCATAATCATCTGAGACTTGATCCAAAGAAGAGTGTCCTCCTTCTTATTCATACCTCACATCTACCAAAGAATGGTCATGTTGCTTAAATTTTTTTGTAATGTTTATTTCTATTAGGTCAAGTGAAACTTCAACTTAGCAAAAAATGAAATGACAAATAAAGTAGTGTTAGAACATTTAGTAGTAAACAAAGGAGCATCATTAGAGGTTTGATCTAGGGAACTAGTGAGCATCATCTTATCTCCAATCCTGCGATGCTTCCCAATCTTCCTTGGAAGAGAGGAGGCTCATGCATGGATCCTCCCTTCTTGGGTATTAGAACTTACTCTCACATTTCAATAGTTCTCGATGGTCATATTTTCTGATGTCGTCTATTGTTCTCAATGTGTCTCCCCATCAACCAATCATCTCCTCAAGGATTCAATGCCCCATACTAGCATCATGCCATTTAAAGCATGGAAATTATGGCAATCTAGGCTTGCAATCTTTCCATTCTCCCCAAGATAAATAGTCATGAATCGACATAACATAAGCATCTAATTGATCTCTTATCAAGGAGTTTTGCATGTAAATTCTCATTCTCCTTTTCTCTTGTGCTAGAGAATTCTCGATGCTTCTTGTCCTCTTCATCTCCATGTGAATCTTGTAGGGTTGTAGCTTGGGGGTTTCATGGATTGGTATTGTATGAGTTTGTTCTTGTCTCTCATTCTCATGGTGTATCATTGTGGTTGTTGCTTGGCCATCGTACGATGTAAGGGAAGTTCATCATTGTGTTAGAAATTGCTCCAAGGAAATTGTAGTTGTGAAGGCTAATATGGTTGTGGCCTCAGAGCAAGGAGAAGCATGGACATCCCAAGTTGAATCTAAGTCTATGGAAACCAACAAGGCCAAGGATTGCCTCAACATGGAAGCAATGGAGCACATATTGGCTTTAAGAGATTGGAAGCAAGAGCCCAAAAGTGCACTAACTATTTTAGGGGTGAGAATCTCTTAATTGGACACGATCCTCTCTACTATTCGAGACTTGTTTGTTCGAATTCACAGTCATGTCAATTTTCCCCCATGGGAAATGTTTCTGAAAGGCTATGTGAATCATAATACAATGGAAGAATCTCAAGGGAGACATAAGCAACCAACCACGGAGGTTCAATAGTTGGTTTCAAATAATTTTATTTTCAGTTTTATAATTAGAGTATGTTTTCTTTGTTTCTCTTACTATTGTGACAATTTATAAGAACTTACATCTGCAAGTTTTGGAGCAGGAAAACCCTATTATTTTTGGAATTATGAATGTATGGGATAACTTAGTTATAGATTTCCTTCCTACTAATAATAGTTGAATTAGGATTATATCGATTGTATATAGGTAAAGCCACTACTAGTTTTCGATCAATACAAATCATTGTTACTTTTAAAATAAAAATATTAGTTTTAAAGTAAAAAAAAAACTAACTTGCATAGTGTTTTAGGCCATCTTTGTCTTCAAAATTCATGTTGTGCCTTAAAGGTGTTTTGTTGTCAATGAGACAATATGATAACTTGGATCCTATTAACTTTAAGTAATACATTGTATAATATGGTTAAGTAATACATTGTATAATTGGGACTCAAAATGCCCCATTTCTGATCATCTATGACAAAATTTGGTGAAACAAGAACCCTGAATTATGATTAATCCAACACTGTGATCGATTTTTTGAGCTTTTAGGTCAATTTAGAAATGGGAAAACCCTTGGGAGCATTGCCTCCACCATGCACAAAACTATGATCATAGTGAAATTTTTACCACAACTAAGCCAAAACTATCCCCAAAAAGGGGGGCGTTTTGAGTGCACCTTATCTTACGCTGGTTGACTCTATGATTTTTTAAGATTTAGGAAACCTTTGGAAAATGGATAGGACCATACTTGGGAAAAATTAATTGCATTACACAACGTCACACTAGAACAACACTAAGTTGTTGCAAGCACTTTGAGGGTCATCTAACTTCCCGTTTACTATTTATGTGAATCAATAATACACTAGATGTAGAAAGTAGACATGCATAATGTGAAAAAAATAGTTCATTTCTTTTTTATAGTTCTTTATCTTAATGCATATTTTAGGAGATAATCTTGTGTTGTTGAGCACATTAACAAATATGACTTTAAATTGGGACTCGATGTAGTTATGTTGGAAATGCACATAGCCATTGTTCAAGCAAACATGTTTATTTAATATAATGAAAAGAAAACCATTGTTAATTCATAATAGAAATGGTAAAGTTTCAACCCAAAGAGAATATTTTATAAAGTTTAATGCATTTAGCTTGAAATTTTACTATACTTCACAAGGCTAGGTTTTAACTATTACCAAAATTGACAACCGACTTAGTACCAATGGTCTTTTTGCCTATAAACATTTTCTTATGTGTTTCTAAATAGATTTTAAAGGTTGTAAGAGTATGTAATTAGAGAAAGCATTCAAAATTTTCCCAATAATGGTTCTATACAAGCTACCCATTGGAGTTGTGGTCTAGTTGGAGTTGTGGTCTAGTGATACATTCAAGAATATGTTATGCATATGACTTAGGTTCTATCTCTAGCAGACATACTTCATGTCCAACAGTTTAGACTAGGTAGAAGACTTGACTAAATTTGAAAAAAAAATTATCCCCAAGATAGGTGGAAGGCTTGATTAAATGACATAAAACATATCTCCTTACTACTTAATCATGACATTCTAAGTTGAACGCAATTCACTCATGGGTTATTCACCAAAAGAAATTCTATGAAGTTTGCATAATCACCACAATATATCAAAATTGGGTTTCATTTTGGGATAAAGATTATCGTGTGGTATTTACGAAATTGTGGGCATAAGTTTTAGTACATGTGGCATCATATGCATACTCAATAAAACCCAAATCCAAAAAAATGCAAGAAATACCAATGATGAACATGAGGAACTCAAATATCTAGGTATCTTGGTTTACCATTGTTCTTTCTAAACTCAATTTAAAAAAAAAAAATTAAAAAAAAAATGAATGATCCATATCGCTTCTTTCACAAACACTGAAGAATATGCTCCCTTCCACTTTGGATCACTCTTATTACCTCTTATTTCATGGAAATAAAGTTGATGAATTGTCACACATGTTTTTTGTTTCTATGTATTCAAACTTTAATGGTTTCCTCCTTTGCTTTTATAGATGGATGTTTCAAGTGCCTTGATAGTCAAGTACAATTGCTTATTTGAACATCTCCCACAATATCCAATGAAGAAAATAACAAACAAAACAAGTAAGGCAGTCCCCGAAGTACAATAACAATAATCTATTTTTAAGGTCATGGCCAAGACAAACACCAAATTGGTGTATGAGACCCCCTTGTTTGTGGGACAAGGGATCCCCTCCGTGCAACGATTTGATTGCTAAAGTTTACATAGGTATACATACCCTACCCCCCTCTGGATTTGAACATGTGACTTCCAAGGAGGAAACACATGCTCTTAACCATTAGGCCCACTCAAGTTGTAAATAAAGAATATCTCGTGTCATGTAAAAGTGAATTCCTAGTAGTAACATGCCAAATGATGACAGTGCAAAAAAGGCACAATAGTTATTCCAAGACAAAAACACGGCATGCGATAGGAAACATGGAAGGATGGTAACCACGAGAAGATCGATACATTGCAGATCATGTCCCAATGAACTCTACCATGGAGCACCATCACCAACATCTCTGCAAAATGGGTTTTCAGGTGCTCTTTCAGTCCACTCGGAAGTCCTTATATGCAAAGCTTGCTTATGTAAGAGAATATATATTAAATGTGTATACATCCAACTATTGTATAGAGATTCAAATGAGATTTAAGCTTTGTGGAGGCTTCAACTTTCAATTTTGCATTCAGATACCCATACCATGAAATTAGGGCGAATGAAAGCAGGAAGCCTGATTTATTGCATATGGGGAGGGAGAAATTGCTACCAGAAATCCCCATTCCTAGAAATTGGGGTGAATGGATGGTTGCAACTCAAATTTTAGTGGGTGAAAAATATTTTTTTTTCATTTTCCCTCGCAAATAAGACTGAGCTAACTCTCTATACATAATTTTTTTTAAATAAATTAGGGGCAAATGATAATAAAACACTATAACAAAAAAAAATTGCCCAATTAAAATTTGAAACCCCCTAATTTCACCCCTAAAATTTTCTATGAATTTGTTATCGAAATATGAGTGGATATTCATTTTCAATTACTATTTTTTTTTGGGAAAAGAAATGTATACATTGGCTAATTAATGAATACTCATGATCCAAAATGGAGCTACATAGTATGGCTATTGATACCTTAGAATGGGGAAGATAGGATTTGGGACCTAGAAGGGTTGCTTTGGGTTAGATTGTAAAAACCTCATTAACATGCTATAACTAGAAATCCTCCTTTTGGGGTCTTTGGCCTCAAAGATAATTGTTTTGGTGGTCCTCATTAATAGCTTTCCAATGGTTGTTCATTGCTTCAAATGAGGTCTATATGCATAATTTATTCCCTCGATAAGGTAATGGTCCTATTTTTCTTGTAGATACAAGTGGGAGCAATGTCAATGTGCCATGATTCACGTATGTGGAGTTAGTAATGAATGTGAATCCACTAGAGACATTTAGAAGAATTAATTGAAAACCACAATCCTAATGACCAAAGGGAAAACACACACTAAAATGAGGGAAAGGAGTTCAATTCATATTGTAGTGATTTTATGTTCCATAACATAGCAATGGAAAAGATGAGTGAAGATATAACAATGTAGATGAGAAAGACATTTCTTTAGAGAACTTTAGCATTGAAATCTCAAGTCTCTAACAATTCCATGAGTATGGCCTTACATGGTTGCTCTTGAGAAAAGATCGACCCCTTTTCAAAGCAATATGACTCTCATAAGGTACTCAAAGAAGAGATAAATAAACCAAGCTTAAAAATGGAACTCCAATAACCAATCTTCCGCACCTATTTAATCACCTATTTAAAGTGGAAGCAAAAGACGAGATCAAACCCTTGAAAGATGAAGGGACTTCACTAGATAGACAATACATTAACACCTCTCTTCATAGAAAGATATACAAAGGGGTCAAAATCTAAACCAACATCATGTTATGTAAAACCTAACCCAATCGTAACAAGGCTGCGTGACAGCTCAGTCCCTGCCAACAAGGTTAGAAAGGAAATTGTGGAAAATGTGGTGGAATGGTAAATGAAACGAAGTGTTCGGTGAAAAATGTATATCACGGAAATGTTGTGTGCAACGTGTATATCATGTTAGATGGGGCAAAAGTAAATGACGGTTGGCAGGCAGAGCAAGAATAAATTTGGACATTTAAATGCATTTTCCATATGGACTGGGGAAAGATATAAATATATGATGACATAAAATATATGGTGACAATGCATTTTGCATTGTTGAGCACCATTTATTTTGAAATATATAAAAAAAAAAAAATTCTGTAACATATAAAAGAGTAAATGCATTTGCCAAACAGACTGCTGAAGGATAAGAATAAAAGTCTGTAACATATTAAAAATTAAATGCATTTGTCATACAGAGTGGTGAAAGATAAGAATAGAGTCTATAACATATAAAAATTTAAATGCATTTATATTTGAAATGTGTCAAAGAATAAAAGTTTGTTACATACTACTGGAAATTTTGAAATATACAAAAAAATAAAGATCTGTTACATATAAACCGGAATTTCAATGCGTTTCTCGTGTAGACTGGGATTGGGGCCCCCGTGGACCATTAGATAAATATGTACAAGAAACAGGATTGTGGAAAGAAGATAGAGTGTAATAGTTGCAAAATAAAATAAATGGAAAGTTATAAGTGTTTTCCTATACACCTTTGTTTAAGAAACTGGATTGATTGGGTTGATAAACAAAGAAAGATGCGATGAGTAAACTTACAGTGAGGGTACATATGAGTCCTTTGTCTATTTGCTTGTGGTTGTCGTTTCATTGATGTCGCCGACGACTGCGGTTTCAAGGACAACTGCCTGTTGTGTTTCGTCAGCAGCCTGTTTCAATTGCCTTTCGAGCCATTCTTCAATGTAGCCTCTCATTGGGGCGGCGTTGATCTCATTCCGGATTTTTATGTTGAAAAGATTGTTTTCTAATTCCTAGAGGTCAATAGAAAGATTAGAGAGAGCTTGATGAATTTCCTCATTCTGTACTGCATATTTGACTAGCCAGTCGTGGACGTGAGCTTGATCAAATTGAAGGATGTTGTAAAAAGTTTCCAGAGACAAGGTCTTAAACATAGCAACCTGTTTATCGAACTCTTGTGTGGTTAAGGGAAAGGAGTTTGCGATTAAGAGGGGGTCTTGGAAGTCGTTGGTTTTCCCGGCTAAGTCTATATTTGACAGCTTTGTGAATAATTTTTCTTTCTTTGATATGGCTTGTTCACATGACTGAACAATGAGACGTAGGTTGTTTACTTTTTCTTTCCAACATGCATTCAATTGGCCAATCCGGTTTTTGGATGGAAGATCTTCTTCTCTTCTTTTTGTTTCTATCATATTGTTGACAATCTTGCCAAAAGGAATGACCATTTTTAAAAAGAAATTTTCTTCATCTTTTAATTCGGCTTGCAAAAGCTCAATCAAGCTATGTGCCCTGGTTCCAAGCGAAGTGATGGTTTGTGATCTTTTCCACATCTTGGTAACCAGTTCCATTCTTTTTTTGATATTGTTCTCCACATATCCTTTACAGGATGTGAGTAGGGTGGAAGATGTTTTTACATTGGGTGCATGGGTGTCAGGCATGGCTATTGCCAAAGGATCGACAAGCAATGGCATAGGAATGAAAATGTCTTCCAATTCCTTGACTCGCTCCTTCAGTTTGGCATTCTCAATCTCGATGCCTCCAATGGAATCATGAAGCGCTTGTTCGGTCGCGATGTGAAGTTGAGAGATTTGGGATGGCTGCATGTTGGCAACATCAACCTCTGAATGTGATTTGCCTTTCTTATTTTTAACATTTTTTTCTCAATTATCAATTTTTTGTTCCGGCTATCAAAAATAGCGCTCTGGAACATGAAGGATTCATCTACGTCAAAATTTTGGGTAACGGATATGTCCATTGGATGGCTATGGTGGATGGCGTCTCCAGGTTGATCAAGGAAGGGGAACATGGTATCCAGATCAGTGTCAAGTTCTGTGTTCTCACTCTTAATTTTCGGCTCTTCCACGTGCCCCATTTTTTTTTTCTCTTCTTCTCTACTGGAAGCTTGTGAAAACTATCAATTTTAGAGTGAGGAGGGTCGTTATCTCCTCCTCTGTTTGAAGAACTCTGGATTTCTTTGTTGTTGTGATGGGTCGTTGGAGTGATGCTCCGGGATGTCGTACTTTTTGGAGTGGTATTTGTGGATTGAACACTCTTGTCACTGGGGCCTTTGCCTTGTTGAATGTACAATTTAGTGCAGCTTTGCACTGTCTCTAAGTTGTCGGCATCAGAGGCAAGATTGTTGTCGCTACTATCTCTATTTTTGGGTAGGTGTTTATTTACAAAACAATCGTCGAGGCCAAGTGTTTGTAAATGTTGTCTAAAAATATCATATGGGTTGAATCCTCTTATGTCTTCAGCATATCTGAGGTTGGACATGCTAAAATGTGTTGTGAAATTGTCAATTTTGTTGACGTTTTTCAACACGAACTCCCCTATTTTCCAAGGCAGAGGAATGAACTGTTTTTTTTTTCTTCCTTTGGAACAGATGGAACCAGTAGCTGTATTGATGTGCTAATTTTGAAACAAACATTTTGTCCATAATGTGACATGGAAGTAGAGCAGGTTGTTCCATGGAGCCAAAAATTCTTATGACAATGTAATTATCCAAATGTTCGAGTGTCCCCTTTTTGTCCAAAAAACTAGTTGTCTGTTCAGATATGTGGGGAGCATCTTCTCCTAACAACAAAACTTTGAAAATAGACAAGAAGCCATTAAAAACCTCATAAAAATAGTGGGAAGCCTTGTGCTTCCACAAGGCCTGGTACCAAAACGTTACTGGGTGGAATTCGCAGTTGACAATCTTGGACAAAGACAGTTGCGGAAACTGACAGGAATGTGGTATTGCAAAAACTAAATAGGACGACATATAAAATTTATTTTTCCTTTTGTAGCTTGACAATTGGGAAGAGATTTCATAGAAAATTAACTTGCCCCAATAAAAAATGGCTTGTTCGTTGACTGTGAAATACAAAATATAAAGAGCCATGCGGGAAACAGTACCTATGGACTCCTGTCCCGTTATTCTTGTAAACAACTAGGCAATTTCGCGAAATGGATTTCTAAATGAGCTAACCTAGATGCTTGTAATATCTTCAGGAACTAGATTCAGGTTTTGCAAAAAAAGGGGCAAGAGGTTCAATCCGTTATTATGCTTTGCTAGGAACTATTTGCAATCCTCTCCTTTGAACGTCAATGTTGGCTCCGACACTTTCAGCATCTGGCGGAAGACCTGGGGTGACAAAGAAACAGAAGAGCAGTCCTGCAGTGGAATAATTCTTTTCTTTGCAATATATTTATCGGTGCACCAAGAGACTAGATCCTTACAGTCAAAAACCTCAGGGACACAGCCAGCATGGGCAATCCCAGAGGTCCAAATTACTTGGTTCTCTGCGACAGAGGTTGAGTAATAAAAAAATGCCTTAGACCAGTGGAAGTTCTAGTCCTCGCATCGAAGATGTTCACTGTATATCCACATAACTGTTGTCAAGATGATGCCATAGGTTTAGGAGAAGGTTTCTTTGCTGCAGATGATGGTTTAAATGAACAGTTAGAGCCGATAATGTAACTTTTCGCTAAATATTGGTTAAATGCTTATGAATGGGAAAGCTCCTCGAGCCTTTCGCTGATTAATGACAATTTGTATTGGTGGTGCATAATGAACTGTTAACAGTAAAGTTTATTTATTGCACATTTAGAAATGCGAAGGTGGCGGGTACGACAAAGAGCAATTCAGGAATGGAGGTTTCGTGAATGTGCAAAGGCCACGCCGTGTGAATGAGATTTCATGATTTTGAAATGAATAGTTAGAAGAAATAATATAATTCCCCGACAAATTTTGGTTTAATGCGCATCAATACGAGATGTCCTCGAGCCTTTCACCCATCAATGACAATCTATATGGTTTCTGCATGATGGCCTGTGAGAATTAAATGCCAGTAATTCCATATTTAGAAACAAGATATATATATATATATATATATAACTTTTTATTTTCTTTTATTATAGACAAGTGCGAAGGTGACGGAGACGACAGAGAGCAAGGAAAGAATGGCAAGCTCTGAAAAGCGATCGGACGGGATTCAAAAAAGGGTTATGAGGATAGTAAGGTTAGCCGAGTGTTGCACGGTGAAATTTTATGTTTCGAAAATTTTGAGTACAAAATGTGTAAAATGGAAGAGATCATGATGGGGCAGTTCAACGACCGGTTTGTATATTTGCGGAATTTCGGCAAAGTGGCTAAGTATGGAATGGGGAAATTTTTAATTGCATGCGTAGCAATAAGATCTTATATATAATTGCCAATTGTTAATATCAAAGGGGTGCGGGCACATGAAACAATGACTACAAACTAAATATTTCGTCAACCCACCAAACCGGCGATCCACCAAAGAAATTTGAACAAATGGCGAAGTATGGAAAGCGGACAGACGGGCTTCAAAATGGGGACCGTAATACCGAAGAGGGTATGATCTAAGAACGGTTGCAAGGTTGTGTATCTGTCAATTTGTATATCGTGGAGCTCTGAATGTTGTTTGGAGGTCATAGAAAAGTAGAAGTGCAATGTTGACCCGACCACCGCGCAAGTCCGCCTGTCAATTTGTATATCACGAAATTCTGGGTGCCATTTGTGGGACAGGGAACAATTAGAGGGTCAATTTAAAGAAAGGGGAAGCAGTCATTGGAAAGGCATGAATCCACGAAGCTGCGGAGCAAGGCATTTTCCGAAANAAAAAAAAAAAAAAAAAAAAAAAAAAAAAACGATTAAGTAACCAGGAAGAGAAACTAGAGGGAATAAAAGAGTGGGAAAATAGAAAGGTGGAAGGCAGTTTTGGTAAGTGTGAATCGGTTTCAAGGAAGCCCCATTGTTGCAAAACCATGATGTTCTACTAATTGTCAGCAAATGCGTTGTTGAAGATTAGATTTTATTGTAACCTCTGTGTAAAACTATGTTCTTGATACATTCTTCCATGACTGTAACATATTAACTTAACTACTAAACTTCATATTCTACTAATTGCCAGCAAATGCTTTGTTGAAGATTAGATTTTATTGGAACGTGTGGGTGTAACTGTGTTGTTCGTTTCTTCCATGGGTGCAACATATTAAGTCAAGTATTCAACTTCTTGCATAATGGGTTGTTAGCATTAAAACTTAATAATTGCATGTCTAGAAACAAGAATAATGATTTTGCTGCAACATTGTACATTGGTATTAGTAAACACAATATCGAAGAAGTACGAGAGAACTGAACCACGCAAGTTAGAATATGCGTTAAACCCAAAAAAGAGGCAGTAACGAAGAGTCGAAGGAAATTTTTTTTTAATAGCAAATCCATTTAAGAAAAACATTGAGTATTGTACATCTATCCTTAGAAATTGGACCCGGTTCTTCGGGCCAAAACATTGAAGGTATCTGCGACAAACACAGCTGTTATCACTGAAATTTCGTCAGCACATGGTTACAAGAACTCAGCATCGTCAAACAGCAATGAAGTCATTCATGGCCAATAAATTAATCTCACAACATTCAAAAAGGGCAAAAACTATACAAAGTAGTAAAAAATTGAAGGGCGCCTTGCAGGCATTGGGCGCACGTGCGCATGCGC
>ML781193.1:595774-640101 GCA_009831015.1 Picea engelmannii | reverse complement strand
AAAAAAAAAGAAAAAAGAAAATCTCCAACAACCACCGCTGCACCCCAACCCTGCAAGGTCAAATCAAACAAAAGACAACAACAAGGACCAAACCAACGAGAAAGCACCAACAAGCTGAACTGCACCCCCAGGGCCCCAAAGCGCAAACCCCAACCAAACACACAGAACCAACAACCCACGAACCAATGAACCAACAAGAACCACCGAACCAGTGAACAATATATATGTATCTCCAACAATTACAAAACTGCACCCCAAGCACAGAAGGAACCAAAAACATACAAGGAACATGCGACTACAAATAAACAAACATTCTACTTGCAAACTGCAAACACTGAACAACAAACAAGGAATACAAAATGAAACTATGGCATCCAAACTTACTCTGAAACAATGAAATGCAAAAGCGCAGGTCGAATCACGAGCGAAACAACAACAAGCAACAACTGAGAAACCAACGAAGAAGAAGCACTCACCGAACCAATAAACAATGTATCTAGCTTCAATGACAAAACAAGGATGAAACATACAATGGCTATTGAACTGGCGGTGGACAAACAAGACTGTGCAAATTCACTGTCACTGTATAGAAAATTTCGAGGAAAAATGTACTCTGAGAAAGGTATTTATATAAACATTTAAGACTGTCAGGCTCTCTAAGGACCTCGCAGTATGCAAACATTTAAGCTGTCAGGGGTGTTGGAGGACGTCGCGTCATGTAAACATTTACGCTGTCAGGCCTATTAAGGCATCTCAGAATAAGTGTCAATACATTTCAACAAATATACATCCGCCAAAGATGCTATGCACTTTGGAATTCTCAATCACTACAAAGCTTGGATATCAAAACATTTCAATATGCTTAGTACACATCAAAACCTACGGATATATTCGGCTAGTAGAAAATGCTAATACAAACATTCGAATTAATGCTAACATTAATCGACCTTCAACCAATATAGAGGAAAAATATATGATTAAAAAATACTGTCTACGAGAAAAACTTTGGATATGTTGCCATATAGTACATTGGGAATAGCGAAGCCGGTAATAAGACCTCCAATCTCTTATCCAATCAGAGCAATACATATATGTTATATGCTTTTAATTCCATAGCTCCAACAATAGGTATTGTGTAAATATTTCGGGTCAAAAGACAAACTAATATGTAATCAACGCATTATCGATCGCAATAGTTCCTCTATGCCTATGGCAGGGTCGGGGTTTTTTTAAATTATAGAGATCTTAATTTTAATTGTGAGGCGTAGGGATTTTGGGGAGAGGGGTTATAAAGGTTTGGGAAACAGAGAAACCCTTCATCGGATACGCTACTATTGAACAGTGAAACCCTTCAACATATACGTACAACGAAGGCTAGGTCGGCTGCAGTTTCATTACCCAAAAACTTCACTGCTGAAGATTTTCCATAGGGTTTAAGCTACCTATCTCTACATTTTCACACTGTTGAAGAGTCGGCTGCTCATCCAGCAGATTCGAGTACCCAGTGGCCAGGCAAGTTAGTTTCCAAATTTCCCTTTGTTGTTCATATATGATGTCAGTCCAAATATGTTAAGTGCATGCTCTCACTGGTGAAATCTAAGAAATCGGCGCACAACGAAATAACTATTAATCGAACTAATAGCTCAATCTACACCAAGAAACTGAAATTGTGGCTGGAAACTGAAAAACATTGCAGATATAGCCATTATCGCAATCCACTGATAAATTAGGGCTGTTCTTGTTTGCTTATAGCCTTTATCGCAACTCACCATTAATCACCCATCCTTCGCATGCTTCAGCTTTTTACTGCATTTAGTAGTCGTCCTGTAAATTTGGCCTTTCCTGCCAGCAGGGAGGGGACCTAAGTATGGCCCAAACCGGGGGAATGCTCGTAATGCATTTGCCACTGAGGAGCATGGTGCCACCGAAAATGGCGAGGAATTTTAACCTGCCTGTTAAAATTTCTTTTTTTAAATACAATGGAGCTTGATCTGAGATTTCACAGCATGAACTTCTTGGATATTTCGGAAGAATGCCATCTGAAAACATGATTACGGCTTAGGTGAGGGATGCTCAGGATCACTTTGGATGGCATGTTAAGGATATTCTTGTTCACCTCCAGGGATGCCAAGGTCTGCCTGGAACTTTTGCAGAGATGCCTGTGGACTCAAGTAATGCTTTGCTAGTGTTTTCCCACTGGTTGGAAGATTTCTCTGTTGAAAAATCAGCAAAGCTCCACTGCCCCATCTGGGAAGAGTTGCCCTTCCTGTTCAGCTCTGGTGTTTTTCAGAATGCTTTGTGCAACCTTTAGGTAAATTCGTATGCTACGAAACTGACAGATTTCTTAATCCACAGAGAAACCATAGGATCCGCCTCCAAGTCAATATCACAAAGGATCTTATACAGTTCATTGACATTCAAATTGGCAAGAAAGTCATTCGCCAACTAGTATGCTACGCCAACATTCCTAATAGATGTTTCCATTACCAAAGTCCTGATCATCAGATCAAGGATTGCCCATTGATGGCTGAAAGTTCCCCAGCCTTGTTGAACCACAAGCCTTTGAGGACAATCAGGCCCAGTCAACGTTTGAGACCAGCCAGGAGGGTTGGAATGTTGGACCTTGATAAAGAGGAAGAACTTTCCAACGAGTATGGCTCCTCAAGCTCAGATTATGGCTGTCTATCTAGTATCAACTCAAATCTGGGATGGTCAAACCAAAAAGCCACCTGCAGGTGTCCCAAGTAGCACCCTATGGTGCATATTTTGTTTCTCTGTGTCCTTAGCCTCGTCTGTATGTGTCTCTGTTGCCTCTGTTGAATCCCCAGGGTGGAAACCCACCTTGGGAAGGTGATGCTCTGGCTATAAAGATCAGGATGTTGAATGACATTTTTCCACCTGCATACAGATCAGTCTCCAACGACTTTGGGGTCTTTAAGGAGGTACATGTGATGCATATGGGGGAACGTAAAGATGTAATTACCCTCTGTCTAGCCTCATGGAAGATATTTTGTGGAATATCATAGGTCCTATGAACACATGCAGAAAAGGAATGGTTTGAATTTGTCACCCATTTCAGGACATAGACTGTCTGATTACAGGAAATCAAGGTTGTAGGGTTTACATCTAAGACTACTCTCAATTCCATATAACCTGGAGCCAAAAATGTTTATGATGTCACATAACAGGGAAAAAGAAGGCACAACAATACTTCTCTGTCCTAAGCTGGCTGCATCTGTCTCAGAATGGGGTGTAGACCTTTACCAATGACTGATTTGGATTTTGCAAACCCTAGATGGCCATACTTCCGGGGTGGCTAACATTTAAATTTATGGCATATGCATTGTATGATGCCTCAAGGTGCACCACATTCAGGCATTAGGTGGCTGATGAGCTTCCAGAAGCCAATTTGCTCGTCTATGGTGGTTTCAATATGCTGGAGTCATCGAAAGATAATGAAGGCCTCCCCCCTCCTCCTTGGTACAATAAGGAAAGGAAAGTTTGGTTTAGTGTAAGGTCAAGCTTGGGCCTATATGACCCCAACATGTCCAGGAGACAAGACTCCTTAGATCTTTGGTTTATGTGGTCCAACTTAGGAATGTGTCCTAAAGACATTTTTGCTTTTGATTCTCAAGGCTGGAGTTCAAGTCCTGGCAGAGGGCACACTCTCAAACCATTAACTGATAATGTTTTATACGGTATGGGAGGGATGCAAGCCATGTGAGCTAAGGTTTCTTTTCTTAACGTCTCTCACCTTCAGAGCCCCAGATGCCTATATAATATCCATCGAGTTTGAAATTTGATCCTTAGCCAACTGGAGTCATGAGGTGGATTCACTGGTGGAGCAATGCTATTGCTTGAACAACTTCTTTCCCATGTGGGTTTGGGCAAGAACTTTCAATAACAAGAATGGCAAGAAAATGTCATGACACAAGAGCTTGAATGAATTAGCAAGACACTTCAGCTCAACTGTATTGACAAGGAGCTACAAGTTTGTGGAGCCAAACTCTTCCACATTATCAAAACTACTCTGATTGGGATAAAGCAAAATGTGGTCAAATTATGGCTTGTTTGCAGTGTGGTTGCACCACCCCTAAATACTCCAAACGTTTGCCTACAGGTAGGCCACAATGTATCAAGGACAACGGAAAATAGGCCCCCTTGGGGTTCCAGAGGGGCTTTCCAAATGGTATTGAGTCTATATAGCCATGTAAGTTTTGAATCTATACAGTCATGTCTTTTGTTTAGACGCGAGCCTCTGAATATTATTCAATATTGTGTCCAACACTGGTTTAGTCGACAGCCATCTGTATCAGGAGTACACTTAAATGTAGATCATCTCTTATTGTAATTATATTTAGCTTAAAAAATATTTTCTTCCCCCTTGTTAGATGTACCTTTGATTCCAATACATCTTTCAGTCCGTGGCACCTCATATAAACCTTGGTGTCAAAGAGAATTCGAAATGTGAACCTCGGTCTCCTCATAGAAAGTGCCCCCTACTTACCATTCAAAAATAGACCAATAGACAAATAGTCTTTCAGTCTCATGTACCATTGTCACATGAAGACATTAATAAAATTTCAATTTCAATTTGTATTCTCTTCACATTCAATATCTCATTTCTAGCATAGATACAACATACAAGTGTATCTGGCCATTAGATACAGATATACAACCAAAATACAGATACGGTTGTCTACGGCCTTATATGCGAAAAATACAGCCAACATATTGTAGATTGTATCTCTGTTGTATTTCAACCATATTCAACTGTATTTCAGCCAGGTCCTATTGTATTCATATCATATTCAGCCATAATTCAACCGTATTTGGTTTTTTCAAATACATATTTTGTAGTATACTCCCATATACATATCTGTAGACAATAGACATATATGGTAACTATGGTTTCTATTTTTAAATACACAAGCATTTAAAATATATACATTGAAATTAAAATTTCCCGTTTTTATTTTTCTGTTGACATATATCATAATGCATGTGTCAGGCTTGTAAATTTGCAAAACAAAAGCAGGTACTGGCTAAACATTAATATCACAAATGTTACCTTAATAGTCTAGAAAGATAAGCCAGACTATGTTATTAGGTTGAGCTGATCCTCTTGGTTAGATTCCAATACTGCTTTTATATCCACACAAATAAAAACATCAGGTACCTAAAAAAACTTCAATTTGATTATGCTCTAGTATTAGGTTGAGGTGATCATCTTCATTAAATGTAGATCCTCCTCTATATCCACGCAAGTAAATCATGAATGGTACCTGGAATGTTTCAAATCATAGTGGCAGGGAGACACATCTCCTAAGGTCAGGTACATGTCTCAGAGACAGAAGACGTCTCAGGTGTTGATGATTGCAGCTTCATGAGACATTCTCCAGGTCGTTCTGCTCTAGACTGAGTTGAGACGATCTGTGAGAAAGCCCATGTGATGGGTGTGTCATACTCCTGTGGACTGAGTTGAGATGACGTGTGATATCTCGTTGTGCTCCTCTGGACTGAGTTGAGTTGACTTGAGATGGTCTCCTGTCGGACTCCTATGGACTTAGTTGAGTTGACTTGAGATGGCTCTCCAGATGGTACTCCTATGGACTTAGTTGAGTTGATCTGTTGAGAATGGCGTCCCTGTGGGTGAGCACAGGTGGACGTGTCCCTAGTGGCTGAGCACTAGAGGATGTGAGATATCCTTGCTATATTGTCTAAGAGTAAGATTTGTTGTAACCCTAATTTGTATTGTGAAGGGTACAAGTCGGCCCCACCATGTAAAAGATAATTAATATTGTGTAAAGATTAATTATATTTCTGAGTTGTAGAGGTCGGCCCTATTGTGCCAATAGACACATCATTTGATGTGATAGGTCATGTATAAATAAGAGAGTAGATCCCCATTGTGGATCACTCTCTCACACTTCATTGTAACATTCTCTCAAGCTAAGTGTACGGCTGAAGTGCGCACTTCTCTTAGGCGTAAGTTTTTAGGTTTTGTAAGCACCCTCTTGTGTGCTAGGGTTTATGGTGTGGGGGATCTTCTCTTGAATCTATAACAAAGGATTGCTGGGTTTTCCCAGGATAAACTCTTGTGTTCTTGTGCATGGTTATTCTTCTTGTGATCTTGGTTACTGCAGCTAGAGTAGCTACATTGTTTATGGTTCAAGTGCATACTAAATTGAAATAAACTACATGTGCATGAGCCAAGCATTAAAATTCAACATCAGGTACTTGGAGACATCTCAAGAGATGCCAAAAAGGACTCCCAGAGTCTTTTCTCTTTTCTTGCAAGTACAGAGGCATCTCCCATGATTTCGTCTATTAAAAAGGTAAAAATTTCAATTAGAGAAATAAAATAGCCTACCTAAACCCTAGGGCAGAGCCCACAACTCAAATTGACTTGGAGAAGGAGAACAGAACTATTAATAACGAAGAACATTTATCTAGCAATGATAGAGCCTCACTAGTCTACTTCCCATTACAAATAAGCCTTGGCCTGATCTGGAGAGCAATGAGTTCTTGGAATTTGTGATGACTGAGGACTTAGAAGAAGATGCAGAGACGGAGATTTGGTTTTGGAAAGTTGAAATGTTTAAACTTTAAAGCTATGTAACTAGGATATTATATTAACATCTTTGTAATAGGCTATAGACTATAGTCTAGACTCTTACATGCCACACTGCCCATAGCTCTTGGCATAAAGTATAATAAGGAATCCAAAACACCTTAAATGTGGGGAAACTGAAAAATATGTGTAGAATAGTGTACTGTGAACGAAAAAACACTACATACTAATGGAAGTGCATCCTTGATATTAATACATTTTAAAACATATAGTGCCATAATGCAAAATACTAATGTAGCTTCACATTTTGGAAAAACAGGAGTGAGGTAATTACATGAACAAAAACAAAAAAATCTCATTTTGTCATGGTGTCAGACTGTCAGCCATAATTAGCTTTTAGGTTAACATTCATTCAATGTTAGATCAACAGGAATTCACCTTGGAACACATATTCCAGATTTTACACACTTAACAGAATAGTTTGCCTATATACTTCCCTTGCAAGGACAGACCATAGGAGGCTTAGGATAACATAAATTTTGGACATCAGAGAGCCCAAGGCTGCAGTAAGGGGGAACCCATATTTGGGGTGGGGCAACATTGTGAAGATTAGACAACCACAGGCTGCAGCCAATAAACAAGACCATCTAGGTTAGGTTAACCATGTAGACAATCTAATTAATTGGTCATCTTTGCTGAAAACAGAATGGAGAGAATTACCTTTGTACGTATTCCCTTATTCCATTAGAAGAAAGGGCAAGGTATCTTCAATGGCATCTCTCATGCCATCTACCTTCAATCTTATGATCAACTCTTGTGTTAAGGAGTATTAGACTGTCTCAGACTTTCAATGAATGAATAATCCTGAGTAAGCTACATCCATGAAATGGTTGGGCTTGTGGCAAAAACCTAATCTCATTTAGTTAGTAGCAATCCTCACCTAGAAGAACACAAAATCTTCAAATAGAAAAACATCAGACATTTCCCAACCATCTAATGCAAGCACATATCACTATTAATACTCATAGCATATTTCAAACTACGAAATTCTGTCATTATAATTTGCATGATCACGAATATTGTTTCTGACAGCACAAAACAGGATCTCTTACAGTAGTTTCGATGATTTAATTTGCACTAAATTAAGCATGACAATTAGCCAACAAAGGATATTTTCCTATGTTGCATGGGGATATGCCCCCCCCCTCTAAAAGAAAGAAACCCCCATACTTGCCATTAGTGTTTTGAGGATGCCTGGGAAATGTTCCCTTTATGCTGGGACTTCATCGTAGACGCGGGGACTCGTTGGCCATACCCGAGATGTTCCTGGCAGATTTCAAGAACGTTCTGGGTAGATTTCAAGGACGTTCCTGGCATGTTTGTTCAGTTTTGTAAATGGACATTGATGATTGGACAATATGATATATCCAAGTTCTTATTTCATAATACTGTAGACTGTAGGAAACTGTTTGACGGAATGATGTGGACCTACCAAATTGGTCAAGTGCAACATGTAAGAGTATGAAATGTACATCTCAGAGAGGGATTTTTGAATCATCTGCTTCCCTCCCTCTGGTTTTACTTGTTGGATACAACTTAGAATACTCAATGAAAACTATGCAAGCAAAATCAAGGCTGTAAACATGGACAGTCCTGTATTTAACTTGAGTAAAGTACTTAAAATTGTCTACAAGTTTCAACTGCCATGTTGTACTGTGTGCTCTGTAGAGGTATACTCTTTATTGGCTTTTCAATGTTTATATGTATGATATTTCCTTGAGACAGTGATAACTTCTATTATTTTTCATATTTTTCCATTATATAATTATGACAACTACCCCATCTGTTTTTTTTTGTAAGTTAGAGTTTTGTATGGATTCCTGTCAAAAAAATACAACTGTTTGAGATGCAATTAGCCACATGGTCACGGTGCCCATGAGGGAAACCACCGTGCCAAATGTCCAAAAACTAGTATGGCCACGGTGCCCAGTTGGGAAACCACTGTTGCCAGAGTCATGCCACTGAAAGTAAACTATGCTACGAGGCCACGCAGGGCCGAAACACGTAATAATGTACAAAAAGAAACAGCAGTAAGGATGCTGAGCCAAGAGGTAGAAACCATGAAAATACATTAAAAACCTGGTCCAAGACGCAGCCCTGCGAAAACCTGTTTCGCCGGTGCTTTTCCTTTTCCACGTTCAACCATGGCCTGTCGAAGATCTTGAAGGAAGATCATCAGGGCATCCACTCTTTTCCAGCGATCGGCTTCCCTATTTTGTGTGTCGAGCGTTGCTAATTTGATATCCTTTAGGTCTTTTCTCATATTGCTTAGAATATGCAGGAGTTCTGTTCGGTCCGCACACTTGGCACATGAGGGATTGGGGTGGGTGGAGAGCGGAGAGGAAGAGGAGGATCTCAGAGGGGAGGTGGGATGAGGGGTGGTGAGCGGGGGGCGAGGAGGGGAGGGTGGGTAATATGGACGCGGAGGGGGGGAGGGCAGAGGAGGCGCAAAGCTGAGCGAGTTCCTGAGCAAATCGAACCACTTGACCCTACATCCGTAGGGGTTTGAGAGGGGGGAGAGGTTGCATGGTATCTGGTCTGGAGCGGGCACAATGACAGGTGCCAAGGGAGGGGGAAAGACTACCGCTTTAGGTGGAGGGGCCGCTTCAGGGGGAGGGACTGCTTCAGGGGGAGGGACCGCTTTAGGAAGAGTGTCAGTTTCACTGGGAGAATCCGAGGCAGGCGGTTTCCTTCCACGGGCTGCGTACCAGGCTGCTCCCCTCTTTGGCTTGCCTCGAGGTCGCGGCATGGTGGACAACGAGCTCCACAACAGAAAGGGAAACCAAGAGAGGTCGCACTAGAGCTCGAATGCAAGACGAAGGGAAGGGAGAGCCCTGGAGGCCTGGCTCTGAGAATTGTGAGCGAGAAAGTGAGGCTCATGAGATCCCATCGCGACCAAAAGAACCGGGAGCAAAGGCTGGAGCTGAAGCGATGGGGAAGAACTTCTGCATGACGCCATGAGGACGCACAAGTTGCAGAGCTTCCAAAGCGTGTGAATGTTGGGAGGCAAATGCGAAGTGGAGGGTGGCGTCAGGTAACATAAAGGCTTGAGGTGACAGAGGAGGGGAGGTGGCAAAGGTCGTATGCTAGGTGGCGTATGGTGTGGCCAGGTGGCCTCGTCCCTGCTTGGAGCCGTCATGTCACGAAGGCACCCCATCCGGGGACAACTACCCCATCTGTTAATACCCTTCAAGTTATGGAATTCTTTTTCCATCATCAAAATCTTAAGCATTCTATATCTTTTGCTTAATCCTCTAAGTATACAGGTATAAAGAGTGCTATTTTTGGAGCTATACATTATGCATGGTATGTTCTGTTTTCATTAGCAGGATGCTTTGTTACCCTAAAATATTAATCCCAGTTGATCATTGAATGGGATATGTTGTCATGATTAAGCAGTATTTTCCATGGTTTTTGAGCTTGTTTTGTTCCATCTTATACAGCTTATGCCTACATATTCTTAGTTTATGGTTACATTTGCTTCTCCTGAAGTTTCATCAAGATTCCGCTTGGATCATTTGCAATTGGAATTATGATACTAAGAGTATTCCGATTCTGTATGCTGATACACCAATTTGGTGTCTGGCTTGGCCATGACCTTAAAAATAGATTATTATTATTATTATTAACTTCAATATTGTCTTTCTTTCTGGATTTTATGCAGTACCACAGATATATCTTCTATGCACCAGGACACCTCATCTAACCTTAAAGTCGTTGAGAAATGATAATATAGTTCTTATTTAGATGAAACCTATGATGTAGGACCTGTTCTTATTTATTATTTATGCAATATATACTAATTATTTGCTAACTAATTGATTTACTGGTTACATCAGTCACCAACTCAATAGAATTCTAAATTAGAACTAATTTACTTATTGAGTATATACTAATTTACTTACATCTGTAACTAAATAATTAGAACAGATAACAGAGAACTAGATTGCTTGGTTTTGGTGCATCTACACGCTGCCATTATTTTGTTGTGTTTATCATTTCACGAACAGCAGTGTTCTTTTACAGTCATCTTACTGAAATTACAACTGAGTCATCAAGGGCTGCTGCTCAAGCTCAAAGGACGGGGAAGAATGTCATTGGTAATGTCACTCCTCCCCATCCAACCAATAGTGATACTGCTACATCTGTTAGAAGTGGAGCTAACATTGTCAGGCCTAGAAGTGGAAATATAGCTGCAACTGAATGAAAACAAAACCAAGAAAGCAACTACCTGTTGCGAAAATATGTCACCAAAAGAAAAGGGCACGGGGGGGTAAGTCACTTGCTGCAGGAAACTGCTATTGGACATGCAACTATTGCAAGGTCGAACTTAAGAGCAGCTACTTTTAAGTGAAGCTTGGTCCTCAATCTTTGACCATACTCAGTAGTATTTTTGGATCTCTTTGGAAGCCTTTATGCTTTTATTGGATTCTTCTAAAGATTGTTTCTCAATGTTGATTCCCCCAAAAGTCTTTTGATATGTCTAGAGAGTGTTTGGAAGCAATTAAAAGATGCAGTGGTTGCTTAATTTATACTTTTTCTGGCTATTTAAACAGTGGATAAGATGCGGACAGCATTGGTGGAACAACCTCAGCCTATGGCAGTTGAACAATCAACTTTACAAGCTACTATTGGGGAGGCTGACATGCAGCATGGAACATCGAAGATTGCCCCCATGAAGCCAAAATTTGAACCATTGACAGCTTATGAAATGTCTGGTGGCCAGCCTGAGTTTCGTAAGGTCTCTGTTCCAGCTCATAGATACACACCCCTGAAGAAAATTTGGATGGAAATTTATACTCCTGTTTATGAGCAGATGAAGATTGACATTCGGATGAATTTGAAGGTATTTTAATATAGATTGTTTTTTCTACTATTCTGCTTTAGTTTCCTTTAATGGTGTATCTTTTCTTAACTCATTTATGTCTAGTTGGAGTAGTTATTAATTAATGCAAGTAGCATGTTTTAACTTTTCTTGCACTTAATTTTCTCAATTGTGCTATTTCAGAGCCGTAAAGTTGAATTGAAGTCACGGTTAGACACCCCAGAAATTGGTAACCTCCAAAAATGTGCTGATTTTGTCCACGCATTTATGCTTGGTTTTGATGTACCTGATGCCATTGCACTTTTGAGGTTGGATGATCTGTATGTTGAGACATTTGAGATTAAGGATGTGAAAACTCTCCAAGGAGAGCATCTTTCTCGAGCTATTGGCAGGTTGAGTGGAAAAGGTGGAAAGACAAAATTTGCAATTGAGAATTCAACAAGAACCAGAATTGTCATTGCTGAGTCAAAAATTCACATATTGGGATCTTTCTTGAATATTAAAGTTGCTAGGGATGCTTTATGTAGCCTTATTTTAGGATCTCCTGCAGGTAAGGTCTACTCAAAACTGAGAGCAGTGACTGCAAGAATGGCAGAGAAATTTTAAGATCCTCGGCTATGCTAGTGTATTCCACAATTTCTTTGTGTGTTTGGAACCATTTTATCGATTCTTTTGGTCGTGTTTCATATTTTAAGAGTGGTTACATGCATGCACAATGCATTTGCATAGAGCTTGATGACTTCTCTATGTATTTGTAATTTTCTTGATTAAAACATGCAAGAGAATTTAATTTTCTGTAATGGTAGTCGTTCTTATGCAATTCATAGTAAGCCGATTCAATAAGCACAAGTTGAATCATCTAAGCTATCACAATAGCTTTATAGAAACTCACCTTATGCTATTTTTACGTAGACCTATATTGGAGTTGCATTTTATGCCTCATTTTCATTTTCATGGACTTCTTGCCTTGTTCTAGAGCTAATAAATCGACACACATAGGAAAAATCATAAACATAGTCATCGAGTTGGGTTCTATGCCATGGACTTGCATAATCATAGATTTGTTACCAAATAGATTAGCCTCTAGAATATTTAGAAAGGTATGTGGATCTATGTTTGATAATTTTAGTGACTGAGCAACTGTGGATGTTCTTTTGCAAAAGTTGTCAGGTAGGACTTTGTCTTTTATTAAATTGATGAACAATGTCTGGTCAATTGATAGTTGGAGGTTGCATGATCTGACATAGGTGGAAATATTCTTACCGGCTTTACCAATATCCATTCATGCAATATATTCTTATGATATGCCACAAGAATTCTTAATACCTTAGCAATTAATTGAGCTAATATGGTGTAGTTTGCACCTAGGAGGATCATAACGTAACTACTCTTTACCTATTATAAGTTATTTAGGGCCATTTTCTTGCAAGCCTTGGCATAACTTCGAACAACTACTTTGAACTTAAGCCATTAGTTTTTTGCATCTTCTAATCTCATAAATGTACAGCTTGCAAAAAATCCTGTGTCTTATGTAGACAATTATAAATCTTCATCCACTTTGCATTATATATACTTTGCATCTATGTTGTATTTTCCTCAGTTCCTTGCCCTTGTACTGCATCATATGTCGTTTCCATCTCACAGACAGGTTCAGACTTGCCCTTGGACTCTGAACAAGGAGTCTAAATATTCCCTTTAAATGATTATGGAACTTCTTCATTTGAGCATGGAAGCTCCTCTTGAGATTCTTTGTTTCCAATCCTATTTGGAGTTTATAACAAATGGAGAAGAAGAAACACCTCCTATAATGCTAGAAAGTGAAAAGGAACCTCTCTCGTTCAACTAGCCAAATCTTTCCAAGAATCCTTTTTGTCCTAGGAGTGATAGCCTACATTGTCCTGTAATATATCATTATTCAATAGCTAACACTTAAGAATGATATATACAGTTATGGGGTTCTCCTTATGGACCTTAGTAGTGGTAGAAATGGTATTAATGAAAATACAATCTTGATCGAATGGTCTCATAAATATATTTTGGAAGAATCAACATAGTAAGAATGTTCACCAAAAGAGAAGGTGAAGCAAGGCCTTCCATAAGGAAAGTTATCTATTTTCTATACAATAAGATATATGAGCTAGCCATGATGTTGATAGGAGCAGAGGATGAAGAGGAAGGCTACTGAAAGAGACAACCTACGTAGCCATATGACCTGCATAGTTCAAATGGTTAGTCCAGCACAATTTTGCCATTGAAACATAGTCCATGATTTTAATCTTCATTTGCTAGTTTGTTTCTTTTGAAAATTGCAAGTAGAGAGGAAAGTCTATACCATCTATATCACTATTTGATCCCCACAAGCAAGACTATACCATCTATATCACTATTTGATCCCCTCAAGTAATTGTGTCTCTTTATCTGGAAAAGGAATTATGAAATTAAGCAAAGACTGACTTTGACATGCCAAAAAATCCTGTTGATGCTAGCCTTATTTAACCAACTTCCCATTTTTTCAAGAAAATAAACATTTCTATTCATATCTACATTCTTTATGTGCTATTGCATATAACACTTACAACATCCAAAGATAAATGTCCCCCAAAAGCTCAAAATAAAAACTAATTTCAGCTTCAAAAGCTAAAAAAAAGCTTTAAAGTTTGCTTTAATTGTCCTCGTTAAAAAAGAAAAAAGAAAAGTATATAGAAGACAATTTAGTGTGTGCCAAAACAAAGCAGGAATTGAACAACAAGAATTTCCAGAATGAACTAGTCTAGAGAAATGTAAGTCCCTTAAAAGACATATAATGAGATTTAGACTCTCCTAGGGATCCAACTTCAGACTCTAGGTTTAGAAATAGAAATGTTTCCATCTCTATTTTCCTTCAGAATTTTAGTACCCTCTGCAACTTCTTGACCATCCTTTGACCTAGCATTCATCTCCACATTATGTTCTCTATACATGTGTAAAAGAGATAGATTCAAAGAAAGCTGCCACTTCTTTTAATTGATCACCAATGGATTTGAGAGATATGTTTACAAGTTAACCAGTGCTCTTAATCCAATTAATTACAAGGCTAGAAACCCCATAAATTTGAATCTATTTGACAATCTTTTCTAGCTCAATTTTGAGAAACAACCTTAAAACCATAAAATCTGCACAATTGTTAGACCTTCTTAAACATGCTTTGAACTTCAATGTATGATTGTTTGATAAGTACATATTACCACTTGCACTATTTAATTCTCGAGGAGCTGGTCTCACACCATTAAAAAAAATTCCAATACCTGTTCTTTATTTATAAGATCTCCGAACTACCTCCCCTTTCTTTGTTTTACTAGGCTGCATCCCTACAGGGCATGGATATGGATCTAATTTAGGAGTAGCATTTGAAGGAAGGAATGAACTTTTCCTCATATATTAATTTTTTTTTACAAACCAAATTCCTGAAATGGTCAAGCATGGTACAAACTTGTATTCTTTTGTTTCTTTTTATTTGACCATCCTTTTAAATGGTCTTGTACATATTCTCCAAGCCACCCATCCTTTAATTTAGTTAATTTCTCCACTTCCAACCAAACTTGTCCAGCATAAGAACCCTTAATTATTAGATGATTAATTATTTTTTATTCTCTCTATAGAGGATGCAGATCCTCAAACTCTGCCTAGATCTTCTTTATAATACCTCTCATGTTAAGGCCTTCTATTTTGTAGCTAACGACATAGATGTATTTTTTGGAGCCTTAAGGTTCCATATTACCTTCCACCAATTCAACTATTCTATTTTAGAAGAGAACATTGCCTGGTATCCCAAGCGCACTTTGTGAAATCCTAAAGTCTTTTTTTTTACCAAACAATAGAGTTGTCATCCTCCATTATTCTAACACGACTTCTAACAAGGTTGTCCATGTAAGAATTTCATACTTTTGCAAATTCACCTTCTAGCCCCAAACTATGAGCCTTCAACCATCCTTACTACCATATGTTTGTAGACTCTAGTCAAACAATTAGATTGAGTGTAAAAAATTCTTATTCTTGTACCTACCAAATTAGTTTTTCAGGCAATTTATACCCATTCCTACAGCCAATCTAAGGATCGATACAACCCTCTATTGCTCTTTGTTTCCCACCTTGTATACCGACCAATTGGCTATCATTGGGAATGCTTGTAGTAGTGCCTTCTAGTGAGTAGATACATACTTCATGACTTTCCTTGGATTCCTAATACAGTCAATCATTGTACTAGGCCTTATATATTTCTGAACAATAATTTTCTTCCATAGACCTGCATGCGCAATAACCTTCCATAATCTTTTTGGGGTCAATGATTTCCCAAAGAAGAGAATTTTTGTAAAGCCGCAGCCCCCCTTTTCCTTTGAATTTGCTATCAACTTCCATTTAACTAGAGGAATATCCTCATTCTCCTTCTTTCTTGTCCATAGAAAACTGAAAACCTTCTTTCTAATATTCTCCAAGACCCCCATAGGGATATATGATACAGAGTGCCAAAATATCGAAATATCCTCTAATAACAACTTCATCAAAGTCAATCTCCCCACAACCGAAACCATCTATTGAACCAATGATTAATTCTCGCCTCTCATCTTTTCTAATAACCATGCCCAGTCTTCCTTCCCACACCCATTTGTCTTCAGTAAAAATCCCAAGTATTTAAATCTTGATCGAAAATTAATATGATTATATGGAAATATATGTAACATGTCTTTCTTGATCCAAATCTAAACTATTAAATGATATTTGCTGATTTGAGTACATTAACTTCCATACTAGTTGTTGTGTTGTATTGGTCTAGTATTTGTTGTGGCTTCTTTGCCTTTCTAATTGATCCACTATTGAGAAGTAGTACATCATCAACAAGCAAAAGGTGAGATAAAGATCCACTACTAAGAAGTAGTACATCATCAACAAACAAAAGGTGAGATAAAAACAAGGCCTCCCCATCTTAACTCCTGATATAGCTCCTACCCTCTAGGCCTCTAATATTGCACTATTGAGCTCTTCAACAATAATAAGAAAACACAATGGAGAAAAGGTGCATCATTGCCTCAAACTCCTTGAAGGATTGGAAAAGGTTTATGTTGCACGGTTAATAAGTCTACTGCAAAGGAGATTGACGCTACACAACCCACTATCCAATTCACAATAGGAAAGCAAAAACCACCATGAATAAACATCAACCTAATATATATAAGTATCTTGACCTATCATATGCCTTAGATAATTCAAGCTTCATTAGCATTGTTGGTAGATTTTTGGATTTGAAAGTATGGAAACCTTCGTGACTCACTCTTACAACATTGTGAATATGCCTTACAACTAGAAATCCAAATTGTTTGTGACATAGTGTACACAAATTTTTAAAATCTTACTGCTGCAATATTAGGCACTATTATCGCACAATCTGTACTTGCCCAAAAGCCCAAGGCGAGTGGGTACATAGTTGGTGTAACTGGGAATAACCTATCACTGTCACCTTAATAGAAGATCCCTTCCCATTTAGGAGTATGTCAAGACTACCCTAGGGGAGACGTCCCCGATGACCTTGAGGTTTGAGAAGGCTAAGGCAAATAGTCACAAGGAAATCCTTCCTCTCTCACAGATCACTCAAATCAAAGGTTTCTTTTATGTTTTAAGGATGAAGCAAATGGATAATATTGTGTACCTACCCAGAACAAGACAACAAGGCAAACAAGACACTTTCCAAGTACCAGATAATTGTTAGTACTTCATAAGACAATAGACCTTTATAAAATAAACTAGTTGATTATGAATCTGTAGCAATGCAATAGTTTATGACAACAATTAATATCTTATAACAACCACAAGATTGAAGCTTTGAAATTGCTTGAAAAAGACAATAGAACGTGACTTTGACTAGGCAAATTGATAGTAAATTGTCACAAGCAAAGTTGGCAATGTTTAGCTAGCTTTTAATGTCATTTTTGCAGATATTTTGCTGCAGTTAAATGGCTGTAGCTATCTTTTGCAACAAGAAGAAGTTTAAATGGCCAATAGTGTAAGAAAACCACACACAAAACTAGCACTTACCTAGTAGATTCACTAGCAATTATCACAATTGAATTTTGAATAGTTCTAGTGCAAGTTATGTAGGTAAATGTGCCAAATTAATGTATGTTTATATGTTTGTAGCAATGTTTTTCTACAACAAGAAGTTAGCTTAGGAGTTAGTCTAATTTAGGGTTAGAAAATGTTAGTAAAGAGTTCAAGGACAAGAGTATAAGTGTTTGTTTGATCAAGCACCACTTGTAGAAGGTAGTCTAGTGCCTTTCTAGGGTAAATGGAGTCACTAATGGTAGCAACAAATCTTAATGGAAATATAACAATGATAATGACATGTTGAAGGGTGGAGATGATAAAAGAGGTGTTGGTATCCCAAGGCCTCAAAAATCCACTTGCAAGAGAAAATTTTCTAGAAAGTAACAAGGGTTAGGCCCTAGCAATTTTCTCTTTCTTTGAAAAAAATGTAATAAAATATGCAATTGGGTAATGGAAGTAGGGTTACTAGAGTGATACAATGGTAGGGCTCTAGTATCTACTTCAAATTAGGTGCCTTTCAAGAAATTTTAACACATGGAAGATTATAGGGAAAAAGATAGTAACATATGTCTTTCCCCTAGGGTTTCAAGCTAGCAATTTCATAATCTTAGACATGAAACAAGTAAAAATAACCATAAGCATTCATTCACAATAAAAAAATGCAGATTTTCCACTTCACCAAGAATAATCAAGCAAATCACCCTAGTTGAAGATCCTCCACATGAAAATAGCCAAAATGCACAMAAAATTGCTTCCTTCAAGAAGTGTGCACCACTAATTTMAGCCAAATACACTTAAGRGAGGCCGAATTTCAGGCCTATACTTGAGTGATGAATGAATTGTGAAAAATACAAGAGTTTTATCTCTTATTTATACAATAACAATGACCTTTATTTGTCTTTTAGGTCACAAAAGGCCAACATGGTCAGTTTACATAAAAAATCCAGTTTTTATATAAAATTAACAATTAAAACCCTAATTTGACTATAGGGATGACGTCATGCCCCTCTTAGGGTGACGTTAGGCCCCATCATGGAACACTAGGCCTCAAATGTGAAACATTAGACATCAAAAGCTACTGCACATGCCAACTAGCACAAGAACATCCTCATGCCAAAACCTAACTGATGACTTTCAGGGTCAATATGATGGCGTCATGGGCCTTCAAGGGCCAATGTCATGGTGGAAGGGCAAGACCCCCATGGGTCTAGGCCTGCTAGAGTGTTTCAGGGGAAACATCCTTCTTCTTTCCTGGTGACATCCTCTGGTGTCTCTCTACCTGGTTGGGGTCACAACATCCATCTGGTGGACTTTTAGCCCCATGGAGGTCTGAGTTAATCATCTCCCCATTGGGCATGGTCCTACAACAACAACAAGTATGCCCTCCATGGGCTCATAAGTCACAGGGATCATAGCAATGCCAATCACATAAAATAATCAAATTACCCAAACATGTGCATCAAACCCCCTTTTACCCATACAAATGCTCAAAGACATTATGCAGTTTAACAAGTCAGGTTTGGAGAGGGTCTCAAGATGTCCTATTGGGCTAATCCTCCTCAAGTTTGGGGTGTTTCCCAGGTGAAGACCGATCTAGGTCATGTAAGTGTATGAAATGGTGTAGAGGAACGTTTGGGCAAGGTGTGCAGTGATAACATGGAAACGTAGGTCTTACCTGTGGGTGCCTCTGTAGAGGGCGAGTTGCACCTTGTCATGGATGCCATTGTTTCCTAGCCCATTCAATGCCTTTTATTCTTTGTCTTATTTCTTTTTCTTTTCAAGAGAATAGTTGGGGGACACTGCCCTGGTGTGGTGACCAGTGGTGACCGCGTTACCCACAAACACTTCACGAAAATGAGAAGGCTAGCTTGTGATGAGACCCCCTTTCTCTTGGCTATGCCACCAAGAGCCACTACCCTGGTTTGGTGACCATATAGATGGTAGTGTCATATTGCTTCATGCCCATGGGCCTAACATGCCAGCTCATGATGAGACCTCCTATTCACCAACTAGACCTTGAGTTTTATTTTATCTTACAGGTCCCCTTTTCTTACTGAGAATCCTTTTATTGCTTTCTCAGGAATCCATGGGCAAAGCATCTCAAGGTTTCATTTTGGCTTCTAACTTTTTCCAGCTACTTTTACCCTCTAGGCCTTTAGTCCCTTCTTCCCACAAGGCAAGGTACAACCCTTACTAGTGTAGCAAACCCAATGCCTGAACCAAGGTAGGGGAAGATGTGAGGGACAATGATGAAAAGTGGTAAGAATGGGAGGAATGGACGATGACCTTTCATAGACCCACCTAGTGGCAACTCGTCCCTAAGGGAACCAGCTTACTAGGGCACTCTCTCACCCCCCCCCAGGTGTGAACAAGTTAAAGAGCATAATTTCCAAGCAAACGTTATGAAACAAAAGAGAGTTCAATGCACATATTCAAATGCTTCGAAAATTAGAGTGACACATACCATGATACCCAGACTCGTTACCTCACAGAGCAAGACCCACTGCTACTTTAGAATCAGGCCAGTGGGATGGATGTTGTTGCTGCTGATAGATAGGACGCACTGAAGAAAAGATGGGCCCTCTGGGGCCAAGCTCAAGTCATATGGCTTTCAATACTCCATGTCTAGGACATGTGGGCCTTGAGACATAATCTCCTTAGTTATCCCTAGGATAGGGGATAACATACACTATTATATATATAGTTCCACAAGGATATAGGTTTAAACTTATCAAAGTTTTCTAGCTTATCCTTTTTTGGAATTAAGGCTAGAAATTAGCATTTAAGACTCCAAAAGTTTTTCTTCTATTCCTCACCTCTTCGATCACTCTTATGAGATCTTCTTCCAATAATTCATAAAACCCCAAAAAAAATTCTATTGGCCAACCATCTAGCCAGGACTTATATCCCTTTTGAATGATGTTGGCACAACTTTTAACTCATCTTATGAGATCTCTTCCAATAACATTTGTTTTTTTTACTCTATTACAAATCTAGGAAAGAAGGATGTTAATTTCAGGATCTTAGAGATATTAGCTTTGTTTGGTTTTGTATAGATGGGCTGGAAGTGTGAAACCAGCAAATCAGCCATCTCATGAAACTTACTAAATTTGCTTCCGTCTGACCTCTCCATCTCCCAAATAGTATATATTCTCTTCCTATGATTTGCAAAATTATGAAGAAATTTGTATTTTTGTCTCTTTTTTCCAACAAAAAATCCCTACTCTTTATCCTCCATTCTGCCTCCCTCTATTCTAGTGATTTTTATTTTGTATTTTCCAAACCAATCTTTATTTCTCCTCTTTAATAAAGACCCCTTACGAAGTTTTCCTAAACGATTTTGCTACCTTGAATTCCATTTCCTTTAATTCCTTGTCAATATTTTAAATTTTTGGCAGGCCCAACTTATACTTCCACCCTTACCTTTTTTCAAGGCTGCTAAAATTTGAAAGCTAATTGTATGTCTTGAGTTTTCCTCAAACCCCACCCCTTCCTCTCTTACTATCTTTACATTTTCCTCATCATCTAACCAAGTGGGATTGAATTTAAGAGGACTAGTAGGCTTGGAATCTTGTCTCTCTAATTGCAAGAGGATGGATAAAAGATCTGATCCACCTCCCATTGGCACCCAAGATCTCACCCTTTCCATTCCACTTACATCTGTATATTTTCAGAGGCCAGGAATCTGTTGATCCTCTTGGAGATTTTTGCTTCCCCACTTTATTGTTTCTCCCTGTAGGAACCATCTTAATGAGTTCCACATCAACTAACCCTACTTCCTCTATTTTGTATGTGAAAAATGCTGCGAGTTTATCCAGTCTTGCAGATTCCCCCAATGTTAGGTCTATGTAAAGTAATGTTCAAGTCAACCCTTATAGTAACCCTCTCATTCTTTAAACAGTCACTTTATTGTTTCTCCCTGTAGGAACCATCTTAATGAGTTCCACATCAACTAACCCTACTTCCTCTATTTTGTATGTGAAAAATGCTGCGAGTTTATCCAGTCTTGCAGATTCCCCCAATGTTAGATCTATGTAAAGTAATGTTCAAGTCAACCCCTATAGTAACCCTCTCATTCTTTAAACAGTCACTTTATTGTTTCTCCCTGTATGAACCATCTTAATGAGTTCCACATCAATTAACCCTACTTCCTCTATTTTGTATGTGAAAAATGCTGCGAGTTTATCCAGTATTGCAGATTCCCCCAATGTTAGATCTATGTAAAGTAATGTTCAAGTCAACCCATATAGTAACCCTCTCATTCTTTAAACAGTCTTGTGTGGAGAAATTAAAGTATTCTTAGAAGTACTTTCTTTTTTTGTAAGGCACATAATAATTGATCACAATATGCATGGGAAATTGAACGTTATTGTGGACATTAAGGTGCTGAAATTAATGGTTCTTAGAACCACATATTATTTCTATAAAAATATTATCATTCTATTGCATAGCACCACTTATTATTTCATTGAAAGTTATATCATTATATTGTAAAACACTTTTATTGTGACAACAATATGTTCAATTGTTTGTTGAAAGATTTATCATGATATTGCATGACACTGTTTGGACCCACTTATTGTTTCAGTGAAAGTTATATCATTATATTGCATGGCAGTGCTTGGTATGAGGACAATATGTTTAGTTATTTGTTATTTGTCATTCATGGAATCATTTATGATTTCAGTAAAAGTTTTATCATTATAGAGCATAGTATTGTTTGGTGTGAGGGCAATATGTTTAGTTATTTGTTATTTCTCAATCATATCATTTAGTATTTTGTTGATAGAAAGTTTAAGTTACTTCATTCAAATGATAACTAGCTTGGAGATTGACTATTTTTTCGAAGAATTGGATATGTTCAATTAATAATTTGAATCACTTTGTTGTTAAATATTTATTAATATTATATATATCTAAACAAATGCTTAGCATGGTGGGCTAACTCAAGTGGTTAAGTGTTTCAAATTTCTTGTGCAGGTCTTAGATTTGATTCCATAGACTGCTTCTGTTGTGTGCCTCACTTGATGTTCCATGAAATGAGGAGAAATGGGGAAGTGCTTGAGAGTTTCTCCAAGATTAAATTATTTTTTGAGTTCTCACTTTTTCTTGTTTCTTTTTATAATTTTTTTATTTATGAAAATTCTAAAAACCAAATTCTAGATAACTTATGCAATATCAAAAAATATTCTCTTTCTAAAAACACCAATGATTGATTTGAAAATCTATATAACGAAGTTGAATCTTTTGAATATTTCAAACCATGCTTGTAATTGTCAAAATATTAATTAAAATGAGATGTATTTTATATTTTGCTTCTCTTTTGTTAGAGTAATTTCTCATTAACATAAAACCTTTTCTCATGTGAAGTGTTTATAGGAGAGATTATATTCTTTGATTTTTTTTTTTAATGAAAATTGATCCTACTTTTTATTTAAAAAAAAAATGAAAGAATATAATCTCTCCTATATAGAATTTTTACAATTTATTATGATTTAGACTAGAGTAATCTCATAAATAGATTAATGTTTTTGTCACAACTAAAATTATAAAGATAGGTCAAGATAGAGAGTTCACACACTTGAATACTTGAGTGAGCAACAAAGAGGGAGTGATAGTAAGCAGCTAGGAAAGAGACATTTTCGGCAGCATGCAGTCCCGTACAGTTCTGTACAGTTGTATGGACAATACCGTATGGATTGGTACAGTCATATGGACAGAACCGTATCGACATTTGGATAGGCCATGCTCTCCTAGCAAGTTGTTCTGCTCAGTTTGGGGTGTATTTTGGTATCCGTGCAGTGCTGTTTTTTTGGGAAGCTTGTAAAAGTTTCCGTGTAAGTGTTTCGAAGGAATGAAAAACAGTTATTGAAAGAGTAATTACCTGAGTTGTGTGAAATTAATTTTGATGCTTCCGCTATTTGATTTCTGACTATTGTGTAATTAATGCTATGGTCTGAAATTTATTTCTGCAATAATTAAATTCAGCAATCTATTTGTTTGATTGAGATTATAAGGACTTTAGCCACTTAAAGCTTGGAGATTTTTCACTTCCAGTTGCTACATAGTAATTTCTTCAATTAAATGTCTATGGAGAAAAGTTGTTTTGACATCCTTTTAGTTTACATTAAAGTCCTTATACATTTGAAGTGCCAATAGTGTCCTTACACTGACCATTTTCACAAATGCATAAAATGTTTCAGAATAGTCTACTCTGTCAACTTGGGAATATCCCTTTGCAATAAGTCTAACCTTTTAACCCATCAATGATACCATCAACTTTATATTTAATTTTATAAGCCCACTTACAGCTGACCATCTTTCTCCTCTCGAAAAGTGGAGCCAAGTCCCATGTCTCATTTTTCAACAGAGAACCATATTCCTCCTCCATAGCCTTTTTCCTTTCCTTGCAATTTTTATGAGCAACAGTTTCTTGATAATATTTAGGGTCTACAATAGTTGCTAAAGCACAAATTTTTTGAAAATCATCAAAAGCAAAAGAGGCTTCGTGGCCTTGGTGAGTTGTCCATATGTTAGAGTTTCTTTCCCAATGAGTCAACGTTTTCTGGAACCTTCCAAGTGGCTTTTCCATCTCATTTAGGAAGAATCCTTATGTTTGATGTAGTGTTAGCAAAAATCTCCGATTTCTACCATTTTTCCTTAGTTTTTAAATTTTTATCAGGTTGTCTAAGTGTTTTGGGTTTTTTCCAAGTTTTTATTGGGTTTGAGTTCGTTTTTGTCGATTTTTGTGAGTTTATGAACCCTGTCAATTTTTTGTTGATGTTGAGTTTTGCAAAACTGGTTTGAGGTACTAGGCTATTCATGTACCATGTTAGGTTGTCGTTGTACCTGATTTTCTGGTACTTCAACAAAAGGCAGTCCCCTTACAGATAATGTGTCTTCATCTCTCAACTCTTTAACATTTTCATCTTTATATTCATATTCATTTTGCTGAACTATTTTAAGGTTTTTTAATCACTTTGGATTCTTCAAAACAATACAAATTTATTCACATCAACATGATCAACATTGGACTTACCATTCATTGGGCAAGGGGCTTATTTTCATCAAAGATCACATCTTGATTGAAGTGTATCCTTAGTTTTGCAAATAACCAACAAAAACGGCCTTCAAACCTTTTGGGTCCATCTTTCCTTTCTCATCTGGTATGTGTATGTATACAACACCTTTCAATTCTCAACATTAGGCTGTACTCCAATGCAGTTTTTTTATGGAGTTTTGCCATTCATTACCACAGTTAACAATCTACAAATATGTTCAACATTCTCAACATTAGGCTGTACTCCAATGCAGTTTTTTTATGGAGTTTTGCCATTCATTACCACAGTTAACAATCTACAAATATGTTCAACATTAGGCTGTACTCCAATGCTGTTTTTTATGGAGTTTTGCCATTCATTACCACAGTTAACAATATACAAATATGTTGTTGTTGAAACAACTTCTACCCAATATTTTCTGTCTAGCTCACTTTAGACTAACATGCATCTAGTTGCTTCTACCAACGTCCTATTCTTCCTCTTACCAACACCATTTTTCTAGGGGGTTAAGGAGTTTTAAACTGCCTTGATATGCCTGCTTGCTTGCAAAAGGACTCGAGTGCTCCATCAGTAAATTCTTTGGCATTATTTGGTCTTAGCACTTTAAAGTGCCAACCAGTTTTCTTTTCAACCGTTGCTTTAAGTTGTAAAAAAACATTAAATGCACCATTCATTGCCTTGAGTAAATAAATAAAAAAAAATTCTTCTTAAATCATCAATGAAAGTTACAAAAAGTTTCATCCCACCAATAGATTCTACATTTATAGGATCAAAAATATCAGTATGCACTAAATCTAACAACCCCATAGCTTTAGTTCAGACATATGAGAAGGTCTTTCTACCTTGCTTGCCAATTGCGCAAGATCAACATACTCCAATTCAGAATCATTGTTGAGGCTTATGCCATCTACCCTGCTTTTCCTTTCCATTTCTAATAGTGTTTTGGCATTCACATGGCTAAACCTTTGGTGCCACAACCTCAAACTATTTTATACAGTAGCTAATGCAACGTCTGAATTTAACTTTAAAACATGTAAATTCCCTTCTCTAGGAACATGTAAAAGAACATTCCCTTTCTGGTTCTGCACAATACAATTTTTCCAGTGAATTTCAATCTTCAACAACAAATATCAAATTACTACCAAATTTGACACATGCAATATTCCTTGCAGCTTACTGCTTCCTCCATTAGCGAGAGGGACTTGCAGTTGTCCCACCATTTACTTTACAACTTTTTCATCTCGAAACTAGGCATTCCTTTTCATTTGAAGAGGGCAATACATCTTGAGCAAGTTTTCCTTGCTTGTCATGTGTTTCAGTACTTTAGAGTCTATAGTTAAACAATCTTCAAACAATATTCATTTGAATCATTGGTGTTCTTCATCTCAACATTAGGAGCTTGATCTTCTCGATTGACAAAGGAAATAAGATAAGACTCTGCAACTTCTCCAATGTTGCTGCCTATATCAACTCATTGAGTTTCTTCTTCTAACAATACATCAACAACCATTTGAAAATTTATATTTTCTTTGTTCAGCAGAATTGTTTTCAAAGTATAATTGACGTTCACAGTGTCTTTAATAAAGTCAGAAGTTGTTGGGTTCTAAGACTTTTATGCTCAGGCCTTGCATTAACAAACTAGGAAAACAAATCTTTCAGTGAAACGATGCGATCACTCATACCGTTTCCCTCCACGTACATGCATCTCAAAAGTTTTTGAATGGTGGTGCAGTTACCTTTGAGCTTATTTTTTACTAAGTAGTCCCACATCTGTTTGTTGGTTTTTTAATTGATTGCGTCCATTAAAATATGATAATAAAGTGCAAGTCCTATTATGGACATTGCTTTATGTTCCTCCTTTTGCCACTCTCGAATGCCATCCTTACTAGCAGTAAGAGGAATTGGCTTCGGATCAATGCCATCAACCATACCAAATACTCCTTCCCCTTTCAACGCAATCTCCATTTTCCTGATCCACATTGCAGACCCTTTTCCATTGAAGAGATTCACTTTCAGTTGTCAGGGTATGGGTTTGTGAAAGCACGTATGGGTAGGTATACCCACTTTTTGAAAGGGGATGGGGTACATATATCAAATTTTATATATACTATATAATATGGAAAACACAGATGACTAGCAATAATGTAAATAAGCAATGATTCGGATTTATTTTTACATTCAAATCATTCAAGAATCAAATTATTCCAGTGTCCTCAAATCATTCAAGAATCAAATTATTCCAGTGTCATTCATCAATCGACATTCATGATTTAATCTTGAATGTCTATATTCCTTCAAATTATTCCATTGTCCCCTTTCATCATTTGACATTCATGATTTAATCTTGAATGTCCATATTCCTTTCCTTTCCAGACATGGTGTGGAAATGACAAACAGGAAAATATTAAACATCAAATTTGATGAAAAAAAGAATGTGGGAACTCAGGAAGAGAAGAATTTTGACCATGATGATGGCTAATTCTGAACTGTTGGCATGGATACCGTTTCGCCATAAAAACAATGAACAACACCATACTTCCTCTATTCTTCTTTGCCGATGTCTTCCAAGCTGACATAGCCAAACTGAATGTAAAAGTGAGCATGAATTAGGGTCGAAAGGTATAAACGGGGCGACACCTCGTTGGGTTAGGGTTTCCTGTTGGGACCACAATCAATGCAACCTTAGTGGGGCTTTATACATATTAAAGAAACTTTTTTTAAAATGCTAAAATCAGCGTCAATGTACCGAAAATCGGGGTATGTCTTCTAATTTGCCCAGGGTACAGTGGGGTAAGCAAAGGGTCTGCAGGATACGACAGAACACGACATGGTATGAGTACATGTATGTTTCCGGTATGTGTGTATATGTACGGTACGAAGAATCTGACCTCTAGGTACGCTTACCATGCTCTACTGCTATGGCTACTTTTTTGGATGATATCTCCGTATTAGCCTCACATACAAGTCTCAACTTGTTTTTATCTTTGACAGGAGACCAAGAAAACACATTTTTTTTTCTCAACAACAACTAAAATTGTCACTCCACGAATCAACTTGGCTCTTGGCTATGATACCATGATAAACTGTTCACTAAAGTATAAACATTGCATGTTGGTTAAACGTTTTATTTTTTAGGTTTTTTGTTGGAATCCGGCTATGTAAATTTGGACAAAATCTATATTTTCTGTTGTTTAAATTGTATTTCTGAATATATAAATGGATTCAGCATGCTGAAAAACAACTGGATCACTCGAATTACACAAACTTAGTCACTAAATCTACAGATCCAACCATTCATCACCACATTTCGGGAAAAATCAAACTAAAAAAATTACCGGAAAACAGCCAAAAGTTAAAACGTTTAGACTACTACTAAACATTGTAAACATTATAGCAGTTCACACACAAACAGGACACAGAAAAAACAGAAAATAAACAATAATCACAATACATCCGAATTTCACAGAAAAAGATTAGCCTGCCTTATTACCTTATTTTATATTCATTCAGAAATTTCTGTACTTGTTACATGCAATCAATTACATTCAGTGATTGATTGCTTGCTGGCAATGTTCAGGAATCTGTTACACGCTATCGATATTCAGAAATCAGTTACATGCTAAAATCAGTTTGCTGCCATATATCGAAATATTCCCAAACTCAAAGTCAGCTTTATTGTAAACAGTTTGTAATCCCTTATGAGTGTAAATAACATATTTTGAATTTGCAGCTACTGTAACAGATTTCAAAACAATTCACAGAAAAAGTGGCTTTTTGAAGTGAGGAAACTAAGTTAGCTGATTTTCTTCTATTTGGCAAGCCACGGACTCGATTATGGGTTGAATGAGATTTCAGGTTTAACTTTTAATACATATTGAAAAAAATATTTGTTTACAATGCTATTGGTTCTAACATTTGAAATCTTATTGTAAACTTGGCTCTTCTCAATGTAATTTTTCATTCCCTATCTTAACTTTTTAATATGAATTGTAGTATACAATTTTTTTTTGTATTCTTTTCATTGTTATATAACCAAAGTAACAAGTTGGAAGTGCTGTGATACAATATAATTTTTTCATTTTCATTAATCTAAGTTGTAAGTTTATTATCTAAGTTTTAAATTTTAACTTTGTTAGGTTTTTAAATGGACTAATGCGATTAGTATGACAAGTGATTAATACAAGGTTTAGTATTGATTCTCCTTGATAACTCTCAACAAGGTTTAGTATTGATTCTCCTTGATAACTCTCAACACTCTACCGCCTTTCTCCACCGCCATAGGGTGCTTTTGCATATATTTGTGATCAAGTTACATATACAATACATGAGTTACATGTGACATGTTAAACTCGTAGTTTATTCTAAATGAAGGGAAGTAATGGAAAAAATTGAATATTCTAAGTACAACTTGAGTAGGTCTAATGGTTAAGAACACATGTTTCCTCCTAGGAGGTCACAAGTTCAAATTGAGAGGGGGTAGGGTATGTACGTGCGGTGGGGGTCCCTTGTCCCACAAACAAGGGGATCTCATACACCAATTTGGTGTCTGGCTTGGCCGTGACCTTAAAATTAGATTATTATAATATATGATACATCACCGGTTCGTTGGAGATACATCGTTCGTGGGATGAAGTTGTCATTGAACGTTGGACATCCTGGATATGCAGTTAAGGAGTTAAGGTACAAACTATCTACCATCACTTATTTCTTACATTGATTTATCACAAGTCATACTTCTTCTTCGATTGCCCCAACATTGTTAAACAAATCTCAAGCTGATATGATTCAGATCCCAAGCTGCTTAACCTTGCAAGTCTGTAACGAACTGTAGGTGTTATGTTGTTGTGAGTGCGATAACCATTGATTGAGCTACCATTTTATGTAAACTAACTATGAAACTCATAAGTAGTCACTGCTTGCAGTATATGTAAAAGAGGCACTCACCATATCCGTCAAGGCAATATATGTAAAAGAGGCACTCACCGTGTCCCTCATGTTTTGCAAAGGTTCTAGTATCTCAACAACATCCTTCACAAGTGGCCTAGCTTTAGGATTTTGGCCAAGGAAATTGTAGGCCAAGCTAACATCCTTTTGAGCATCCTTCATAGAATATTAACCCTCCAACCTAGGATCAATAATGCATAGCAACTTCCATTTATAATTTAGAAATGGACAAGCCTAATCTGCCAAGTTACGTTCTTTGTTGGGCCTCGTTTTATCCATGGCACGTCTGCCGAGCAACTCCAACAATACAACACCAAAGATGTATACATCACTTCTATTTGTTAAATGACTCGTTGACGAGGAATCGAAGGTTAAATGCTTGTTTTAAGTTTTAACTTATAATCATTCCCCACACCAACTTCCATTGTTCATTTATTTGTCACTAAAAAAATCAGAAGTTGCTTTAATCCTTCAAATGAACCGTGTTACTATTTTGGATGCAAAAAATATCACCTTGATGAAAGACAAAAAGATGATGAATTGCTGGACTTCAAAACCATTATTATTAAAAAAATATTGTCGTGGAGTACCAAATAATTTCCTTTATTGACAACAAACATAGAAAAGTTACATAGGAAAACTAAATTATTTGTTTAACTTGTACAATGACACCCCCATAAACTCGACTGTCTCCAAACAACAAAAGGTTAAACATATTCAATGGTCTGTCACCCTTCGAAGAAACCATAGAAAAATCAAGATAAAGTGACTTTTTATTGATATTGAAATTTTGAGTATGGCCAGGTGAAGAAATTGAAAATATTGTTCACAATGTAAAATGGCCAAAAATATAAGAGACAAAATGCAGTCAAAATTGCAGAATGTAAAAAATAATTATGATAGGATTAGGGCTATGCATATGTGGGCTACATTAGTACATACTCGGGGGTTGCAACATATGTGGGTTGCATAACCATTGTTGGGCCCTTCGTTTTGGAGGACGTCCAGTTTTGCAGAAGTATAACAGTTTTGCGGAAAAGTGTAGCAGGGTGGTGGAAGGCTAGAAGTGGCGAAAAATAGCTACGATGAGCGGAAAGTTAACTACAAGCGTGCTAGCAGTAGAAACATTTCATGCGTCAATTGGACCAACAAGTGGAAATATCTAGAAGCCTCGAGCGCATGCATAGCGGAAGCGAAATCAAGAAAAGATAATAACGAACTCAAGAAGTCAAGAAGCACCTGAGGAAAAGCCATAAATATGGGAATATGTAATGGGAAAGTGTTTCCTAGTTGTTAAGTCGATGAGTTAATTATGATATATTGTGCTATTATCGAGAGTTGTTAGACTGTTGTTGCTAGATTCCTTGTCGTTCTTCTTTTGTCATCAAGCTATCGCCATTACTGTCATTGAGTGTGCTGTGATAAGCTATTGTAGTGAATTATGGGGAATTAACTATGCTTGCGTAGAAGTCTAAGAGTCCATAGTGGGTATCTAATTGCTGATTTTGCTGTGTAAGTCATGATGTGGAAGAGATACTCTATTTATGCCGGGTTGTGATATTATAATAACATGATGGATTATTCGTGCACCAAAATTTGTAATTATGTTTATGGATTTTTTTCTCTGTGATGCACAATCTTTCCTGCTCTATGTAATTAATAGTTGTGATATTGCTTACAAGCTCCTGTGATGTATGCACTTATATTTATGTTGCGCAACATGGATTATCGAATGCACATATTGGTTTAGACTTCTAATGACATAATCTTTTCGCATTTAAGTAGGAATCAACATTGTGGTATGCTAGATCTGATGGCATGTCCTCCCTGACTCACTTTATTACACACAAGTCTTGGCTGTGCTTCGGGTGAAACCTCATTTCCTTGCGAAAGGTTGAATATGCCAGCGCTACTAGATTATATCAATATCTTTATTGGTAACCTACGAGAACCCTGGTCTCCAATTGTGCACCAACAAATGGTTCCATTGCCAGGACTTGAAGCTTCCCAGTGAGTTTTTAAAGGATTCCACATCACATATTTAATTCTATCATTGGGAATTGGTGGGAAAGAAGATGTGACGAATTTATTTTGCAAGAACCTGAGCTACGACACAAAAGTGTGAGGGTTGTGAAGAGTGTTGTATTTTACTTGGAACCAACAAGTGACCAGTACGAGATCTTCTGTATTCGATTCTTGGAAGAGGCATTTCTATGGCTTGACTAGTTACAAGAAGCACAAGAATTCATAGATCGAGTCAAGAGAACCTATGATTGGTCTGCTAAGGATTTAGCAACCCTTCACCAGATAGATCATCCAATTTCTAGAGTTGTGGATTTATGGGTACAAACCACCTTGGAAGGATATATCATTGAATTTTTCGCTGAGAACCACTAGTATTTTTCAAAATCAAAAGCCATATTCAAAGAAGGAGCTCGAGGAGACTGTTGCGGGAAATCCCCCTTTAGATTAAAATTTTGCTTGTGGAAGAGGGGATGTTACCTGTTCCAATGAATATGGTAGCGTAAACCCCTGTGCTTGGTGTGGGGGTGGTTTGAGGCAGGGACATGAGTCGATAAAGAAGGATTTTCGGGTGATGGGGGGTCAACAAGAGAAAAGTGAAAGAAATGAATGAGTTTTGAGGAGGGATATGACTGCTGAAAAGAGGTGGCAGAATCGTATGAGAATGGTTATGAAGAGATATGATTCATCATAGGAAGAGATGGACTGTGATGGTAGTCGAAAGGAGGAATTAAGAAGGTTGCGAGAGTTGCAAAGATGTGGAATGTTGGCCAGCTGATAGTTGAAGGAAAGATTTGGCGAGAGTAGTGAAGTTTTTGAAGGAACCAGACAAGAGGCACGAACCTTAGGTGAAACAAATGAAGTAGGGAGAATAGGTGCCACATCTGGAGCAGGTGGCTCAACCGATATCTTAGAAGGAGTTACGAGAGAATCAAAGCTCATAATGCCAAAAGTTACAAGATTGCACTACCAAGTAGAAGGAATCTTGCAAGATCACGTGACCCCCCAGATTAAAGAACTCTGTTCTGTCGGAAAAGGACCTAGCCCCAAGTTGCTTACTCCCCCAACGTCGTCTGCAAATTTGGTAATCTCTCCAATTAATCTTTCAACCCTTATAGTCTTGTAAGTGTAAGTAGTCGTAGCAATAACAATGTGGCGAGTATTTTAGTTATTTCACAACGAGGACATTCAGGATTTATTTTGATAGGGTCCCCAAGTTCTCCGATGGAAATTGAAAGTGAAGGATCCCTCGCCCAATACCCAGAATTTTGGGGTAAAGGGGATGAGAATGTCAAACATCATTGGTTTCTTTGTGAGGCCATTTGGAGGTCTCGTGGAAATTTGGATGCTAACAAACTAGTCGAGTTCCAGACCACCTTGAGAGGTCATGCTTTAAAATGGTATATGAAATCCATTGAACCAGGGAATCCTCAAGGACATGCTTTCACTCTTGCTCAATTCAAATAACAGTTCATAGAAAAATTATGCTTACCCCAGTTAGAACAACTGACTCTCTTTGAGTTACGGGAGATCAAACAGAGAGATGGTGAGTCTACCTGGGAGCATAACCAAAGATTTAAGGATGCAATAGGGAAATTGGAAAAACCCATCCATGAAGACCACCAACGAGAATGGTTTATACAGGGGATATTATCATTGATCTGGATACCATTAACCCAACAATGGATCACTACCTTAGAGGAATACTTAGAACATATGATGAAAATCGAAGTAATCGCTGGCTACCCAGGAAGCTTGAGGGTTATGAGACCCACTGAAGACATTAATATTGCATAGATGGAAGGATAGATTTTGACGTTAACCAACAAGATTCAAGAATTGACCCTCCCTAGAGTAGGTCGACCGTAGGTATGGTGTACCGGCTACTACATTGAGGGTCATACAACGATGGAATGTCCCAAACTAAGGGGTGCTAGACCCCCTCCACAATTGATGGCGCCTCCACCTGTATGACCATCGGGTAGGGTTGCACAAGTTGCTGCCACAACACCATTTAATGGTTTTGTACAGTGCCACGCCTTCCCAAATCATCAAGGAAGTCAAAATAATGAATACTGTGAAATTTTCCAAAGTCATGGGAATTCTCCGAGGAACTGCCCCATCCTACAAAAATACACTCCTGTTTCGAATACAATATACTGTGAATTATGTGAGTCTCCCACTCACACCACCAAGCAGTGTGGAACTTTGGATTCTCTTGCAGACAGGTTGGACAGATCTACATTTAGGATCGAAGAAGTTCCTCCAGAGTTTGGAGGAGGACATAGAGGTGGGGGAGGATTCTGAGGCGGATGAAACAACGAGAGAGGACCAACTCGCTATTACAATTGTAATGAATAAGGGAATCTCACAAGAGATTGTCCACTACCGAGAAGACCTTGGTGTGAACATTGCAGAAACAACACTCATGCCACTAAGGACTATCCAGAATTGATTTCCAAATGGGAAGATCACGTAAGAAAACAAGATGCCAATTTAATAAATTCCGAGCCTCGACCCATTACTGAAGAAAAGGATCCCAAGATCAACATTATTACTCAAGGAGGGACAAGGATTGGTGTTGATCTTGACAATCTCAATCAAAGTAAGATTTCAAAAGCAATAGCGGTGGATGCTAAGTATGATCCCCTAAGGTAAAAGGAGTTCTTCCATAATTCCCTAGAAATGTTTCGACATATGTCTAAACTTGCCATATCGACAGTTACAGAGCCAAGTGTTGAATTTCAACCAAGAGTCATGGAAAACCTGTTAGTTCCAAAGGACCTGCCGACGACATCACAAAAGATTATTGATCTATGGTTTCAACTTTTTTCTGATATTTTGGATGATGAACAACTCACTAAAAAGTTGCAAAATGCGCTTAGGGGACTTTAGAGGCTGAAGGGATCCCATAGGAGTCGATTGTTGCTAATATTCAGGAGAGACATAGAGGTATAATACATAGGAGGAAGCAAAGATATGGAAGAGAACTTAGACTAAATGCCCATATCGACGACTATGAGATTAATGATGTTATGCTAGATTTGGGATCTGATGTCAACATACTACCAAATAAAACTTGGGAAGCCATGGGTAAGCCCAAGATTGTTTATTCACCTATTGAATTGCGCATGGAAAATCAGTGCTGCATTTGTCCTATTAGGAGGCTACAAAATGTAGAAGTGGACTTAGATGGCATTAAAACATTAGCAGACTTCGAGGTCATAGAAATAATGAGGGAGAAGGATCCATATCCATCTCTATTGAGTATCGACTGGGCATAAGAAAATTACATTGTTATAGATTTCAATAAGGAAATCATGACCTTTGAAGCGGATGGTATGCAAGTAATCCCACCTTTAGACCCTTAATCGATATATAGATCCGATCAATGAGAACATGGAACATGATGTATTGGATCAACTTTACACTTTGACTACAAGGAAGTGGACATATTACATTAACCCTAATACAGATGAATCAATAAGTTGGCAGAGTATTCAGTCTGCATGTGAATATTCAGAGATCACTTTTGACAACTGACAATAGGGAAGATATGAGAACTTCTCAAGGCGTTGTGTGACTATTAGAACTTCCAGGTGGGTTGGATCAAAGATTAGAGAACACCCTATTTATGATGGCACTTCATATTTAGGAAACTTTCTCGTTGATCTGGAGGATAAGGTTGTGCTAGAGCAAAGACTTCCCGTACTTGATATTGCCTTAAAGTCATCTCCAGCTAGGTGGTGGGCCACTCATAAAGGTACTTTGTCTTCCTAGGATGAAGTAAAGCATGCCATTCAATATCGTTTTATTTCCCCATCACAGGTCACTCAACCGATTAAGGATCAGAAGCCAAAAATCCAGACCTCAACTTTGGAGGCATATGATGGGTCCTCTGATCCAAAGGAGCATGTTGCACATTGTATTCAAGTATGGGAAGGTACGAAACTGCCTTCTCCATTTTGGTTGCATCGATTTATTCATTCTTTGGGAAAAATTTCCACTGCTTGGTATGTGCATGAGGAGGCTTGATGACAAACCGCTTGTTGGGAAGTACTTCAAACCCAATTCCGCCTAGACTTCTCATTCTCGAGTAAGTCTCTTGAAATCATCTTAACTTTGCAATAGATTAAGAAAATGTTATTTATGGATAAATTAAAACCTCTGCATCTGCCCATAGTTTTTCCTAAACATGAATACCTACTTCATCATAGCCTTTACCTAGACCTTGCACGAATACCTCTGACTTATAGTAAAATTAATGAAGACCGAAGAGATCCCAAAGGCCTAGATGATCTTAGAATTTGACATCTAAAGAATCTAAAGGAACTAGAGCTATTCATGACACTAAGTCGGATGATGTTAATAGTTCTTATTCTAAACCCCTGAAGTTGCGAATAATAAACATAGGGAGTGAGGACCACCGTAAGGTATCTTCCATAGGGGATTATTAGGACGAATAGACTGTGATAGAGATACAAGCTCTGCTGCGGGAATATGAGGACCTATTCCCTACAATATTTTCAGAATTAAAGTGGATTAAGGGAGATTTAGGGGAGATGAAGATGTAGTTAAAACCTAACTCAAGACCAGTTAAACACAAGCCACACCGTATGAACCCGAAAGTCAAAGAGAAAGTGAAGAAGGAGATTGATAGGATGCTAACAACTGGGCTTATTTTCCCCATCGATAAGGCTGAATGGATCAATCCTATCTTCATACAAAGAAAGAAAGGTACGAAGGATATACGAGTCCATGTGGACTACAGAAGCCTGGACACTGTCTGTGTACATGAACCCTTTCCTACCCCCTTTAGTGACGATGTATTATATCAAGTAGTGGGAAACAAAGCGTATTCTTTTACATATGGTTTTTCTGGATACCACCAGGTTCTACTTGTTGAAGAAGATAAGAAAAATACTACCTTCACTAACGAGTGGGGATCATTTTCCTATAATGCTATGCCTTTTGGGCTCAAGAATGCCTCAACAATGTTCTCTCGGATAGTGATTGCAACATTCCACGACTTCATTCATAAGTCTCTCAAGGTATACCTGGATGATTAGATTATGTACAACTTACTCAATGAGAACATCAGACTATTACGACTGATGTTGGACCGCTGCAAACAACTAAAAATTTCCCTTAATATGAGAAAATGTGGTTTTTTTGTGTACCCTTTGGGAATATTCTCGGGCATATAGTTTGTAGGGAAGGAGTGCTAGTCGATCCTATGAAAGTTGCATTAATTCTCAATATGCCTCATCCTACCACTGTCAAACAATTGCAAACTACTTTGGGCCATACTAGATACTATCACGGGTTTATTAGGAATTACGCAAGTATAACTATACCTTTGGAACAACTACTAAAGAACTCCTAAGAATTTTGTTGGACTTAGGACTGTGATAAAGTGTTTGACCTACTAAAAGAAAAGTTGATTAGTGCACCTATGTTAACTTAACCTAACTAACAAATTCAGTTTCATGTGCACATTGATGCCTCTGTGATTGCGTTAGGTGCTATTCTGGCACAACCAGAGGAAGGAAATATTGATCATCTTGTCTACTTTTATAGCAAAAAACTTTCCCAGGCTAAGCACAACTACACTACAAATGAAAGGGAAGGTTTGGCAATGGTTTATCCTTTACAAAAGTTTAGACATTATTTGTTAGGAAATAATTTTAAGTTTTTTACTGATCATTCTGTTTTGAAGTATCTGGTTAACAAACCTGTATTAGAAGGTTGAATTTGCAGATGATTTTTATTATTTTAGGAGTTTTCTTTTGAGGTCATTGTCAATATTGGTAAAATAAATGTGGGACCAGATCATTTGTCTAGACTAGAGTCGGGAGAAAGTGGCAGAGTTGTAGATGATCAACTCCCTAGTGCAGATCTTTTCCATATTGAAGTTATTCTTGATTATCTGTTGGACATTGCATTATTTTTAACCACTAGTACTATGCTAGAGGGATATTCTGCAACTAAAAAAGGCAACTAGTGGTTCATGCAGCAGACTACCAACTAATTGTGATCCAATTGTACAAATTAGGATTGGATAGCATCTTGAGGCACTGTGTACTAGACCATGAAAGACCTGATATTCTATGGGAATGTCACAGTGGAGTTACAGGAGGATATGTTAGCAGAAAGAAAACTTCCTGGAAGATATTACAAGTAGGATTATGGTGGCCTACAGTGTTTAAATATGCTAAGGAATATGCTTTTGTCTGCGATGTATGTTAGAGAGTGGGAAAGCCATCTCGTCGTGATGAGTTACATTTACACCATGTTTGAGCATTGCATGCCTTTGAAAAATGGGTTGTCGATTTCATCAGTCCGATAAATCCCCCTACCAAGCATTCAAAGGTAAGATACATAATTATCGTAACTGAATACCCGACTTGATGGGATAAAGCGGAAGCTGTTTGGGATTTCTCTACAACCACAACAACACGGTTTATTTTTCAGAATATCATTTCTCAGGTTGGTTGTCCTCAGAGCTTGACTAATGATCAAGGAGCCCATTTTACAAGTGAGACTATCACAACCCTTACAAGATAATTTTTTATTCAACATCATAAGAGAAATCCCTACCATATGCTAATGGAACAATGGAATCATTTAATAAAATCTTGGAGATGGGGTTGACTAAAGTCTGTTGCACAAATCAGAATGATTGGGATGAGCGAGCTCCAACTGTGTTATGGGCTTATAGGACTACAAAAAAGTGATTAAACATGTATAATCCATTTAAACTAGTATATGGCAGAGAAGTAGTAGTTCCAGCTGAGTTTCTCACCCCAAGTTTATTTATCACACAAGCTACTAAGATGAATTATGATGAATCCATTGCTGCACGAATTGAGGAGCTATGGAACTTGAGGAGGCTAGGTTCTTAGCATATTTTCATCAAACTGTGGAGAAATCCTAGCATAAGGCTTGGCATGACTGACATATAAAGCGTAAGTCATTTGCGCAAGGTGACCTATTCTTGTTATACGAAATCAAGTATCAAAAACATCCGGGGAAGCTCCAGATGCATTGGCTGGGACCTTTTATAGTTGCAAAAACCTTGACTCTAGAGTTGTCAAATTAGCGCAAATAAATGGAATTATTTGACCAAGATGGGTGAATAGCACATGCATGAAGACCTACCTTTCTGCTTCATAAATAACGTTTCCTTACACTCCTGTCTCCGGGAGTGAGTTTCGTAGGTAGGATTTCCAATTTTGTCTCCGTTTTCCGTTTTTGTCAATAAAATGGTGACATGTCTAGCTATCACCGGTCCTATAATTCTAGTGGTCATTTCCAAATCGTCCAACCCAGATATCACCTTTGTGGTCGGGGAGCTCTAAATCAAATCTTTCCATATTAAGTGTTTTCCGTGTTCGACTTTTGTGCCCTATCTCTGTCATTTTGGAAGTTAAATGCTGTTGATACTTTCTCGTCTACTGTCTTGTCATTACCAATCATAATCATTTAAAACTCACCAATTGTCAGTCCTTTTCTGGTCAATTGTTGGTGCATGAGCATTACTTTTCTCTTTGCCTCGTGACCTTGTTACTAGTTTTCCATTCACAGTCTTAATTACTCAAGTCTCCCTTGGATTTAGCCGCATTGTTGACCGCACTAGCTTACGACCTTTGTAATGACATTCATCCTTCCACGTGGATCCAACCTTCCCACTACATACATGATTCCTTTAGACCGTTAGGCTCTCTCGCACAAGGATTATTGTGGGTGAAATAGGTCCTCCAATACCACGAACAAGATGATCTAGGGAGAAGCTAAATCCAACCCTAGCTCATGGGAGAATAAGGTAAATTGGGGTTTGTTTGCAGGAGAAGGTTAGGTAACAATTTGTTATCGATAAGGATGGGCATGAATCTTGATGGCCCCTCAAAATTTGAAAACTGTAATATCACATGCAGTAGAGCATGCCCGTGCCTTTCCTTTCTGTGATCCACCTTTGATTTTGGCCTAATAATTTATTAAAAAAATGACCAAACTAAGCTAATTATTTGTTCTAGTGACATACTATGTAGGTGACAGATACAATGTTGGGAAATGATAACACTCCCATCACAAAGGATGAATACTACTACATATGATATTTGAAAGATTTTATCCTCAGGTTGTGCTTCACCAAGGCATACTAGTACATATGATATTTGAAAGATTTTATCCTCAAGTTGTGCTTCACCAAGGCATACTAGTACATATAAAATTTGAAAGGTTTTATCCTCAGGTTGTACTTCACTTGCAACAACAATTCTGGCAAAACTATTCGAGAGGGACATCACCACTATAGTGGCACTCATTTTAGTTTGAATTATTGTTGGCCATTTTGATGAGTTGTTTAACTGTAACGAGATGCTTGGTCAATACATTTTAAAGGTGTTTTCTTGTCTATATTGCTAATTTGAAAATCACAGGATGAAGCTATGAACTATTATTTGAGAGATCAAGATATGAAGATGCTGAGTGGATTATAGATTTTTATATTTTGTTGGATATTACTTAGCGTTTTCTTGGCCGAGTTTGATTTCAATCCTTCCATTTTTCATGGTATATTGTTCCTTGTCTGGAAGAATTTTAATAGAAGGTTAAATGGTTATAACAAAGCAACCTTGTCTCTTTCGTAACATGCATAATAGGATCTCATTATAATTATTTATTGGAAATTGTATGGTTTGTGCTTAATTCATATCAATAAAGAGCTATTAGAACTTACTGAATTTGAAAAAAACTATAGAACTAACAGGGGCCCAACAAGAATTACCTAGAGCTAACAAGGGCACGATTTTTTATTTATTTATGTAGCATATGGGGGAATAATTTGATAAAAAAATTTTACATATCTGAGTTCCTATTTTAAAAATAGATGATTTCAAAAAAAAAATCACCCAAATCGGAGCTCTAGAAGTGAAGATGTCGCTAATTTAAAATCAACTATTTTGCGGGGTTTTTCGTGATGATGACGAGACTACAGAGTTCATAACTTTTCATAGGGTGTTCATATTTCTATCAGATCAGTATCATTGGATAAATAATTTTAAGAGATTTTTTTTGATATATTATATTTTGTGTTTCCAATGGATATTGGATCTCAACTCCTCATGGGCATTCTACAGAAGATTGAAGCTGCTGAGCAACATTTTCACGAGGGACAACAAATTATTAGGGATAGTTGTCATAATGTTCAAAGGTACTTCACTAACACACATGAGAGATATCTTATGGAGGACATCAGGGATGCATATAATCAAGAAGTATATGTTTGGTATTATTTTGAGGCCGATTGTGATGATTGGTATATGGATAGTTCTTATTTCTAGGATGACAACCACTTTCATATTTTATTTGATGACTCCACTCCACCTTCTATAGAGAACATCAATGTGACAAATCAGGCGCCAATTATAATTGCTAGTGACAATTCTGTATATTCTACAGTGGTATTATTTCTTCTAGATTCAGTTACAACCCTTTCCCACTATGTGAATGGATCTTCTTATTTGGATCCACATGATAGGTGTCGGTCTTTGGAACATCATTTTCAGTTAGTTATTAGGTTCCGATATTTTCCATGTGGAGTTCACATGAGCACTTAGACATGGGATCCCGGTTTATAGTGGTGGTTGGACTACTTCAACATGGTGCCTCACATTCCTACATGGGACCCTGGTTCTCTAGTCTACTTTAGAACTATGGTCCACACTTATCCATGGGACCCTAGTATATGGTTGTACACCCTCATAGCAAGCATGGAGGATAATGATTTCATAAGGGGGATGGAATGTTAGGTAGATAGAGAGGTAGTGGGGGCCCYAGAGGGCCCATACTTATAATAGTAGAGGCCATTCAATGTAAGGTGGAATAGGTCCACTATAGTATTAAATAAGGCCCACTATGATAGTTAGATAGAATAAATGTAAGAGGACTTCTTAGAAGGTTATRATTCTATAAGRTTTTTCTTCTAGAATGTTCTTAGGTGGTTGGTAGCACTATATAAAGGGGTTCAAGMAATGCAATGAATATGAAGAGAAGTATTGTATTTGGAGATGAAGCTCATTAGGAGGTTGCCCCCTCGAAGAGGCAAGTGAAMAGGAGAGGATCCCTTCCATAATATGATCCATTGTATGGTGTTTCCCTACCTCAAGGGTTTTGATATAATAAAGTGGTGGTTTTCTATATTGTTCCATATATYTTGTGTGGTGATTATATTTAGATATCTTTGGTACTATTGTGGTATTTTACATTAAGGTATTTTGTACTTAACACTTTGGGCTACCTATTTGTTTGAGCTGTGCCAATTCTCTAAAATGAAGCTCTAGATCTCTCTTGTCAAATCACTCAGTGAACCTCTGAGTGAAATCAAAGTGGGATATTATTCATGCATGACCCAAAGTCACTAACCCATGGTACCACCACTCATGGTCCTCACCATCCAAATGTAATGTATCCAATTTAATGGCATCTGCCTCCGTCATCTAATGGAGATGGAAATAAGTGTCTAGCTTATGCACCCAAGATCTTGTAGAACATTTGAAGGTCTAGTCAAAGTTCAGGATGACTACTTTCCCAAGTGTATGCAGCAACTCAGAGTTTTGTGTCATGCCCCTCATGGCCCCTCTAAGACGATTTTTTCTTTTAAGGTTGTAGAACTCTGCAAAAGACAGATCTAAATAGAAATTATCCCCTAATATTCTATACTCCTCCAAATATGCCCCATAGGGATTGTCGTGCTCTACCTGCATCCTTGGTCATGTCGCATCACTACTTAAGAATTGTGGCATGGTAGGTCTGGACATCTTGGTGTACAAATGAGGGTGGTTTTTCATAGTTGTGCCAGAGTGACTCCCTTCTCCATTATTAGAGCCCCTTTCACCATTTTGGTTTTGTTTAGCTCCCCCCCCAAAGAATTACTTGCTATCTTTCCCATTAGATCCATCATCAACTTTTTACCCTTGGCCAAATTGTTCAAAATATGAAATAGGCTGTTAATTCTATCATCATCGTCATCCCCCATGGATCCTTTCCCTTTATCTGACCCCGAATGTGCTTCCTCTTCTACTTCTTCTTCACCCAACACCACTTCCTCTTCACATTTTGGACGGGGTTCTAGTGTTCCGTCCCTTACGTCGTTTTCTTCTTCTGATCTCATAATATGACTCAGGCTTCCCCTCAAACCACACATTTGTCAAGGAACATGCTCTAATACCGCTATAATGTTCCTTGCTTATTTTTGTTTGTTTTCAAGTGTAATGGTGTAGGCAAATTATCATAGTATTTTCATTCAACAAGATACCCACAAAGCATATACTAACATTTTTTTTTATTTTGCTATGAAATACTATAAAAACACCAATGTGGAAACTCCCAAATAATTATTTTCATTAAAGAGTTATAAAAAAAATGCATCAAGGCAAACTCTAGCAGCGATACAACTAGCTAAATAATGGGAACCTGATATGCTTGCTTGAGTGCTATATCTACCACGTTGATATGTAATTCATGTAGGTGTTGTAGCAAACCCAATATAATCACTGTAGGTGAATGGGGACTGTCCAACTTGTAGAGATATCAATTTAGTACCTTGTTACTCTGTTGGAGATGGAAGCACCTGATTTTCACCCTTTGAACAACTACAATATGTTCACAACAACAAATATATTCATTCTCAGTCAAGGAAAACACCCCAATATGAATCTTCTCCTCCTTAAGAAGAAAATCGACCCCCTTTTTGTAAGTAACAGTCCCTTTCTGAGCTGATTCGACCTCCAATTGAAGTCTGCGACCTATATGTTGATAAATCAACCCCCTTTTTGTGACAAAAGTTGCCCCTCTATCACACGAATTGGCTTCTCCTTTATGGCACAACTCCACCACCAGAAACTTTCCCTTTCCCCTTCAAACTTCGTCCCACAATGAGAGATATTCAACCCAGGAATGAGGAAAATGACTCAACACTACATAGCTCCATTTCTACAAGGAAAACTTGACCTCTTCCTCCCAACAACCTGCCCAAAATGAGAGGTACAAACAACAAATACCACACTCTCCACTACCAGAAGAAAAATATGCTATAAAATGAAGAGCTTCACCGTCAAAGAGAAACATTCATCCATGCTAAGGCATAATGTTGAAATTTGAGTGATTCTGATCCCAAGACTAGCTAGGGTGTATCATTACAACACAAAAACCAACAACCAAGCAAGGGTTTTGTTGGCACCCTATAAATTTTGTGCCAATTCATAAGTTATTTGTAGCACTTGCATGCTAGCTGATGGCATAAGTGCGATGAATGACAAAAATGGACTTTTGGGCAAAATCTACATGTTTGGGCATATAAAAAATTGTAGCTTTTATAACCAAAATTGGTTCTCAGGCTTATGCAGGGTTATTGTTTCATTTTGAAAAAATTTGGCCCAATGGACCAATCTCCAAGTTAAGCCCCGAGCTATCAACTATTCAAGATAAATGTCGATCCAATCACCTAACACAACACACAACTTGTCACAAAGTCAACACCCGAGACCAATCTCCAAGTTAAGCCCCAATTTTGTGCCAATTCATAAGTTATTTGTAGCACTTGCATGCTAGCTAATGGCACAAGTGTGATGAATGACAAAAATAGACTTTCACTAATTAAAGACAAATGTCAATCCAATCACATAACAAAATCTACAACTTGTCACAAAGTCACCACTAATTAAAGACAAATGTCAATCCAATCACGTAACAAAATCTACAACTT
>ML781193.1:521798-577794 GCA_009831015.1 Picea engelmannii | reverse complement strand
TGAAATCTCCTTGGATGAGATTCTTTATGATTGAATTTATTTGATTGTTGAGGCTCTTTATGAGTCTCCTTTTGGAAGTAGGGTTTCTTCCTTCCTCCTTTGGTGTGAGTAGCTAGGGATTGATCATCATCCCTTGCTAGTAATGCTTCACGATTCACTACTCTTGTTTCTTCTTGGATGCATTCTTCCCATAGACCGTCAAACTTCAGTTTCTCTTTTCTGGCACATATCGTCTGGATGAAAGAATCCCAAGGTCTTGTGAGACCATTTAGGGCCATCATTATGAGTTCTTTTTCGTCTATGGTATCTAAAATAGATTCTAGCTGTTCTTTGAATTTTGAGATTCTGGAGAAGTATTCCTGAATCATTTCTCCTTTCTGCATCCTTGTATTCTTCAGTTGAGTTCTTAGATTCATCTTCCGGTTTATGTTCTTTCCTTCATATAGTCTGGTCAAAGCATCAAACATTTCTTTCGGGGTATTCTTAGATGACACATAAGAAATCATATGGTCTTTGATTGAATCTGCAATGATTCTTTTGGCCCTTATTGTGTCCTTTTGATGCTTTGCCTTTTCTGTAGCATTGTCGGGTTCTGGTAATTCTTCTTTGATGAATCTTGCTAGGTCATTCTCTTCAAGAATGAGGCCAATCCTATACTTCCAGGCATGGAAGTTTTCCACTCCTTCTAACTTGTCAACAAGCTTAACGCTTGCAGACATCTTTACCTGGAGCTAGGAAAATGACCGAAAAATGAAAGTGCTCAAAATAAAAAACTGAACTTACCAGGAGGTGCGCTTGGCTGAGGCGAGTAGCCTGGTGTGTTTGGATATGAGAAAATCCAACTTTTGCTACTCCAAATTTGATCTACGTATTTCTGGACTGGTGCTTCTGGTACCTCTGGTACTCTGGTACTTCTAGTACTTCTGGTACACTGGTTTTCTGGTACTTCTGGTACTTTGTGAAACTAGGGTTTCACTTTTCGGGAGATCCAACCACTGAAAAGGTGTGTTGAGAGTGCCAAACTGATCCTTAGGGGAGGGCGCACTTTTCTAGATGGTTTTGGGGCTGAAAAGCTTCACCACCAAAAGCCCTAATTTTCATGTAAGGTAACAGTGACGTTTTTCACTTGTGAAAGATGCTTCCTTCAGCTTGGCTCTGATACCATGTTAATGTTTAAGCCATTATTATAGATGTTTGCATTTCATTAGATAACAATAGCATAATCCAAGGTCACTGAGAAATACACAATCACAAGAGACACAATATTTATCCTGGGAAACCCTCTAGGGGAAGAAAAGCCAACAAAACTTCCTTAATATAGATAGCCAATACAATGCCAAGAGATCTTTTAAACTAATACAGAAAGTCCTCTCCCAGATATGCGCCACTCTCTCTCTCTCCTTCTTCTCCGGTAGCAGATATGAACTTGTCTCTCAAATGAGCAAGTGAGTTGTGTCTAAGTGAGGTGTTAGCCTCCTTTATTTATACAAGTCTGGCAAGTGTGAAGTGTCTCTTCACTGGCAGGGCCGACTTCTCAAACTAGGTGGGTAAACCCACCTTTATTATATTTTTGGGCCTCTTTAATATCTGCTGGGGCCGACTTCTTATTCTGCCTATTACAATTGTCTTTTGACCAATCCGCAAAAGGGGATTTGGTCCTATTACAATAACCGACATGATCAATCCACAATGGGGATTGATCCTATGAATAATATATCAATAATAATAAGAATACTCTTTGCAGTTACATTATTTCAACATCGCTGACGGATACCTCTGGAGGGGGAGAAGGTTGGGAGTGGGAGCCATTGAACAATATATAAAAGAAGGTCTAGGAGAGAAGAGAGTAAATCCATTGTATCTAGGGTTCACTTAACCCAAACGCAGCCAAAATTAGGAGGATGTAAGTCGAGTTTAGGATATCAAAGGCTTTGGAGAGGTCTATTTTGATGAACATTCTGGGCTTCTTGGAGGAGTGGAGAGAGTGGATGAGGTCATGCGTGAGGATGGTATTGTCTATGATTTTTCTTCCTTCTACATAACATGTATTCTCCTGGGAGATGAGAGAGGGGAGGAGGGGTTTCAATATATTCTCAATGTTTTTGAAAATGATTTTGTAGATGACGTTGCAGAGGGAAATATGGAAAAATTTATGGGGGGTTTGTATCTTCTCCTATTTAGGGATGAGTGAAAGGACCGTGGCATTGAACGATGGGAGATTTTTTTTGAATTTTCTGGAGTCTTCCACTTCTTCCCAAACTTCATTTTTTAATACCTACCAACAAGCTTGGTAGAATTCCACTATGAATTTGTCCGGTCCTGGAGATTTCCATTTTAGAATTTCCCAGATCACTTGCTCTACCTCTTCCATTGTGATTGGCCTCATCAGGGCTTCATTCTGGTTTGCATTTACTAGTTTAGGAACACGTTTAGTAATCCTTTTGATGACAACCTTTATATTCAGTTGTGGTTCTTGCATACAATTTTTGTAATATTGTAGGAGCTCAGATTGGATGTGTAACATATCCACTACGACATATTAAATTTTCGGCCTTTTTCTTCTTTTCTCCGAGGAACATAGTTCCCCGAATCCTTACAGGGCCTGATACAGACCCTACCATCTCCTTATCCACACTCATATGATCGACGGTTATGGCCACATGCCATATCGGAGGGTACTCATCGACTTTCGCGATACGGGAAATCGAGGTACATGTATTCCTTTGTTCTTTTCAGGGTTTCATCCCTCAAAATTTCACGGCTAGCGAATATGAGGAACACTGATCTTTGAGAGTCCCAGGCACCGAAAAACTGAAACGCCGAAACCACGTGTGCCAATCCATTTTGGGACTTCACCTATCGGGATTTCGCGATATGCGAGTACAAGACATTTGCCTCTAGATGTCCCGAGTGACGAAACATCGAAACATTAATTTTTGTGGCCCTATACTCATTTTCAGAGTTTCATACTTCGGGGTTTCGCAAGTCGGGAGTTCGGGGGATGCGATGACAAGAGGTCTCACATCGGGATCTTCCGGGAGCCGAACTCAAAAACACTACCTCTAAACATGCTTCGTTATTTCGGGGTTTACTCCATCGGGATTTCGAGACATGCGACGACAGGAGGTCTCGCACCTAGGTTTCCCAGGAGCCGAAACTTCGAAAACTCATAACTTACCCACACGCTAGCATTTCAAGATTTCACAAGTCGAGATTTCGGGACTTGCGAGTACAAGAGGAATACGCCCTTCGGTATTCTGGGTACCGAAATGCCGAATATCGAGGTTCCTCCACATGTTATCATTTCGGGTTTTCATATGTCGGGATTTCGGGGGTCGTGAGGACATGGGTTCTTACCCTTCTTTACTTACACATTCTAAGGTTTTATGGTAACAGTCCAATCTAGCTTTATGGGCGGCTAGCCAGTCCATACCAATCAACATATCATACGATCCTAGGGCTAATAAGTTAAGGGTTGCTTGGGTGGGGAATCTACCCAACATCAATTGGCAGGCTGGTATAACCTCTGCTACCCTTCTCTTGGTGCCAGTGGCTAATTGTACCAACCATGGCTTGGTATGTTTTTGTGGCTGTGGTTTACACTTATCAACAACTTTAGGGGCTATATAACTCAAATTTGAACCAGGGTCAATCAAAACAGACACTAGATGGTTGGAAATCATACCTTCTATTTCCTCCATTGAAGCTTGGTGGTCAGCTTGGATATCATCCAAGGCTGCATAAATTTACGGCACACTCCTGACCACATCATTGATGGTAGTATCTTCCTGGATGTTATAAATCCTCCGACTATTCTGTTGTCGGTGTGGACGGTCTCTCAATAGATGTTATTCCCCGCAACCCCAACATTTCAAAGGTTCTCTCTTTGGGTTATCAGTCTTCACTGATATGGGTCCAGAAATTTTATTACCACTCAAGGAGGGAAAATTCTGCTGGTGCATACTCCGGGCTGGGAAGCTCATTCTTGGGTTATTATTATAGTTCTTAAATCTTGGGGATTTAATCCCCTTTTTCTGAAATCTTGAACTATTCTTCTATTTCCATCCTTCGCGAGGTTTTGCTCGATGCCCAAACTGTTCATGACAATAGGTTTCCTTTTGAATAGTGCCTTCTAGAGTCTTTGGCTCATCAAATTCAATTCTATTCCGATAGTCCTTAGGTAGTCCACTGATGAAGCGTTGCACCTTTGCCTTTTCTGCCTTGATATAGGGTGCATACCTCAACGAATCGAGGAATTTGTTGACATATTCTTCTATAGTGAGTTGTCCCAGTTTGAGTTCATAAAACTCTTTAGTCTTTCCGTCGAAATATTTTTCTGACAGATACTTCTTCCGGAAGTATTTCTCAAACCGTTCCCAAGACAGGTCCTCTTCACGAACCCCTTTCACATTCTTAAGGCCTTCCCACCAAATGGAAGCCTTTCCGTTCAAGTTGAAGGTGGCCACTCGAGCCTTCATATTTTCTGAAAAGTCATGGACTCTAAAATACTTGTTTAGTCCAAGCAACCATGCCTCTGCTTCCTCTCCCTTCTTTATTTCACCGTCGAAGGAGGGTGGTTTGGATTTTCTGAATTCTTCAAATTTACGACCTTTGGAAGAATTTTGCTTCTTCTGTTTCCTTCAGGAATAGGAACTGGTTCTGTTGCTAGAAGAGCCATCCGAATCGCCCGCTTCCTTCTCAGAGGAATCGTCCACCGCTTGGCCTTTACCTCTGGGTGCTCCTCTCAGTGTGGCCACTGATATGACCCTGTTTCTAAGTTTCAGGTGCATGCTGCATTTGTCTTTGTACATCGGATAAACTCTGCAGTAAAACTACGTTAATTTCTGTTTGCTTTTCTTGTTCTTTCATCATCCTTTCATTGTCAGCCTTGCAACTTTGTAATTAGACCATGAGACTCCTCATAATCTCGGCTAGATCTGAAGGGGTCCCTACTGCCCTCCTTTCATCAGAATCTTCGTCTCTATTGTGGGAGCCCTCTCCCACTTCATGGTGAGTCACCATACTATGCGTTGATAATTTCCCGCGGTTGATCTTCCACTTGTGTGCAAAAGGAAAACGCTGGTTGTTAGTCAATATTTATATTTATTTATAACTAGTACATAATTCATATTTTCATATGTACACACACACACTAGGGATTTTTCATTCTTAACTTCGTCTTTTGATTAGGAAGGTTAAGACATGGGGTTTACTCCTTTTAACAGTATTCCAAATGGAGTCTCTGCGCAACCCGTTCATGAGCCCAAGCAGGCCAAGTGTTGTAACCATGCTTTGATACCAATTTGTAACACACCCACTACGGCATAATAAATTTTCGGCATTTTTCTTCTTTTCTCCGAGGAACATAGTTCCCTGAATCCCTACGGGGCCTGATACAGACCTTGCCATCCCCTTATCCGCACTCATATGATCGGTGGTTATGGCCACAGGCCTTATCAGAGGGTACTCATCGACTTTCGCGATATGGGAAATCAAGGTACATGTATTCCTTTGTTCTTTTCGGGGCTTCATCCCTCGAAATTTCGCGGCTAGCGAATATGAGGAACACTGACCTTTGAGAGTCTCGGGCACCAAAAAACCGAAATGCCAAAACCATGTGTGCTAATCCATTTCGGGACTTCGCCTATCGAGATTTCGTGATATGCGAGGACAAGACATTTTCCTCTAGATGTCCCGAGTGCCGAAACACCGAAACATTAATTCTAGTGGCCCTATACTCATTTTCAGAGTTTCATACTTCGGGGTTTCGCAAGTCGGGAGTTCTGGGGATGCGATGACAGGAGGTCTCACATTGGGATATTTCGGGAGCCAAACTCTGAAACACTACCTCTAAACATGCTTCGCTATTTCAGGGTTTCATCCATCAATATTTCGGGACATGCGATGACAGGAGGTCTCGCACCTGGGTTTCCCGGGAGCCGAAACTCCGAAAACTCATAACTTGCCCACACGCTAGCATTTTGGGATTTCACAAGTTGGGATTTTGGGACTTGCGAGTACAAGGGGAATACGCCCTTCGGTATTTCGAGTATCGAAATGCCAAATATTGAGGTTCCTCTGCATGTTATCATTTCGGGTTTTCATATGTCGAGATTTCAGGGGTCGTGAGGACATGGGTTCTTACCCTTGGGTCTCCTGGGTGCCGAAACGCCAAAATGCTTACCAGCCGCCACGTGTACTCTATAGTTGGGTGGTCCATGCACTCCCATGGGTCTTGGGATCGATGGTCCCGATCTCTTCGTTACTTGGGAAGGTTAAAAGGGGTCGAGGCATTAACGCCTGTGTTCCTTCATCCAATTTAACGGTCATAATAGACCACACAGACAGTCTTATACTCAAACCATTAATAAATTGCAAAGAATATGAACATACATGTAAACATATAAATTTCAAGATACAAGATATAACACTTATCAGAAAAACACCAGAGGTGATGCAACTGCTGAGAGGGGTGCTCGTTTCCACCCAACCGTAGGCTCAGCGATTCCGAATGGATTTACCACTAGCCACCCCCGAGCTGAGACCATGATGCTGTGAGACTGAGTCTCTGTTCGCTAGTGACCGAGAATGAAGGTTACTCTCCTTCTTCTCCTCTATCACTCACTCTGTATTTTCCAGAGTTCTTCCCTCTTTTTCCCTCCCTCGCGTCTTCCCCCTGATCACACACTCTTTCTGCCTTTTCTCTTTTCGGTGAGGTTGTGTGTGGCACGATCTTCATCGCGGTGGTCAGGTCTGAAGATTCTACAGATGGGCAGTTCACCCCCATCCCTCATTACTCATGAGGAGCCATTAACCTACCAACCTGGCGAGTCATTTAATTTGGGGCCATCGAGCCGCTCTTGGTTCTCCGGGCCAGTGAAGTCCAAATACGGTATTGGTTTCCATGGAAGTTAACGCCACCATTCCAGGTGCCTTCCACCACCTTTTTTTAGCCATCGTGGTCTCTTTTTCAGCACACCCCCCACTCTTAGCAGGCTTGCAATATACATATTCATAATATTATTTACATTCATCGACCTTTTTCACAAGGTCCATTCACATCACACATTCACATTTCTGAGTTTGCTACAATACTTGGCCAGTATAGTTATTTTTATAGACTGGGGGAAACAGGGTGTTACAATTCCCTCCCCCTTAAAGGAGCATCGTCCTCGATGTTCTATCTATCAACTTGACATGCATGTACAGATGTAAACAAAATCAGATATGCCCATTTCATGGCATCCTCCATTTCCCATGTAGCCTCATCTGGGCAAAAATGTTTCCACTGCACCTTGACCTGTGCAATGGTTCGGTTCCAAAGCGGGGTTTCCTTTCTGTCAATTATATGGCTAGCATCATGTACATATTTCTTCAATAATGAAACATGGAAAACATTATGTGTTTTTACTGTGGGAGGAAGTGCTAGCCTATAGGCTACAGGTCCCACTCTATCTAGAACCTCAAAGGCTCCACAATACCGAGGTGCTAACTTGGCACAAGCTCCCATTTTCAGAGAACTCTTGCTGGGTCTAACTCTGAGATATACATGGTCTCCCGTTTTGAACTCTCTTGGAGTTCTCTTTTGGTCGGCATAACTTTTTTGTCGGTTCTGAGCGACCTTCAGGTTTTGTTTTATCTGAGTCACCTGCTATTCCATTTCTTTCAACATGTCGGGTCCAAAAGAAATCCTGTTTACGGGATTACTCCCACTGACTGGAGTGTTACACGGTCTACCATAGAAGACTTCGAAGGGACTCATCTTTAAGGATGCTTGGTAGCCGTTGTTGTAGGCGAATTCTACCAGTGGCAGGTAGTCTTCCCACTTGTTGGGTTGATGCATTACATGCATTCTTAGCATATCTTCAAGTATTTGGTTCAGTCTTTCTGTCTATCCGTCGGTTTGAGGGTGATAGGCAGTGCTAAACAACAACTTGGTCTCTAAACCAACCATCAGTGACTTCCAAATTTTGGAAGTAAATTTCGTGTCTCTGTCAGACACGATCTCTTTCGACATACCATGCAGTCTGAATATCTCCTTCATGAATACCTCGGCGATATCTATTACCTTGGAAGTCGATTTGACGGGGATGAATTGAGAAGAATTGCTCAATTTATCCACCATTACCATGATGGCGTCATTCTATTTGGTTGAGGTCGGTAATCTGGTGATGAAATCCATGGAGATGGTTTCCCATTTCCATTATGGGATTGGTAGGGGTTGTAATAATCCTGCCGGGTGTCGATGTTATGCTTTTACCTGTTGGCATTCTATGCATTTGGCTAGGTACTCGGCTATGTATTTCTTCAATCCAGGCCAATAGAATTGTTTCCTGGTGGCCGTGATCATTTTCTGGTATCCTGGATGACCATAATAAGGTCTTTTATGTAGTTCATCTAGTATGAACCTCTTCAAGTCGTCACAATTTGGAATGTACAATCTGCTTTGGTAAGTGAGCAAACCTTCTTCTGTCATCTGGTGGCCTTCATACTTTATCCTTATGGGTTCTTGCTGTAGGTATGAGGTCACGGTCTGGAAGAATGTGTCTGTCTCTTGTGCATTCCTGATTCTTTCTTTGACATCCATCTCCCAGGTACTCACCACGGCCAGGTGAATTGTTTTCATACTTCTGCTAAGGGCATCGACCAACCTATTTTCCTTTCCTTTAATGTGTTTGATTTTGAAATCAAACTCGCTAAGGAGGGCCATCAACCTAGCTTGTCTAGCATTGAGCTTTGGTTGATCAAACAGGTATCACAATCCACAGTGATCTGTCATAAGTACAAATTTTCTTCCCAAGAGGTAATGACTCCACATTTTCAAGGCATGCACTATGGCAGCCAACTCTAGATCATGGGTCACATAGTTGACTTCATGCTCATTCAATTTTCGGATTCATAGCAGATCACATTTCCTCCCTGCATAAGGACTCCTCCGAGCCCTTCCTTATAGGAATCTTTGCACACGAGGAAGTCGGCTTCAGGATTGGCGATCTTCAACACGGGTGCATGGGTTAGTAGATGTTTCAGGGTTTGAAATCTTTCTTCACATTTCTGTGTCCATAGGAATTTTGTCCCCTTCTTCTGAAGGATAGTGATTGGACAACCAATCTTGGAGAATCCTTTTATAAATCTCCTATAGTATCCTGCTAATCCCATAAAGGATATGATATCCAAAACATCCTTTGGGGTAGGCCATTCCATGATAGACCTGATTTTATTGGGGTCTACTCCTACTCCTTCTTCGGATAGAACACGGCCTAAGTAATGTATTTTCTTCTGGAAGAATTCACATTTGCTGAATTTGGCATAGAGATGATGTTCTCTTAGCACTTGCAGCACAAGTCTAAGATGATCTTCATGCTCTTTTCTATTCTTGGAGTAAATTAATATATCGTCAATAAAAACAAGCACAAATTTGTCTAGGAATTTGCTGAGTACATTGTTCATCAAGCACAGAAAAGTGACAGGGGCATTGGTCGACCCAAATGGAACTACCACAAACTCATAGTGAACATACCTCATTCGGAAGGCAGTTTTATGGATGTCTTCACCCTTAATTCGGACTTGATGGTATCCCGACCTCAAGTCAATCTTTGAGAAAATAGACACACCCCCCAATTGATCAAACAAGTCATCGATCCTGGGCAAGGGGTACTTGTTCTTTATGATTACCTTATTGAGTTGCCTATAATCTATACACAGTCTAAGGGTACCGTCTTTGTTTTTCACAAACAGGACTGGTGCTCCCCATGGAGACACGTTGGGCCGAATATAGCCCTTATCCATCATATCTTTTAATTGCAACTTAAGTTCAACTAGTTCAGGTGTGCTCATCCGGTATGGTGTCCTAGACACCGACACCGCTCCTAGTGCAAGTTCTATTGAGAAGTCTATGTCCCTTCTCGGAGGTAGACCCAATACCTCTTCCAGAAACACATCTCTATATTCTCTCAGGATAGGGTGATCGTCAGGTCTTGGTTTGTCACCTTCGATTGTTTTCAACACCTGCATTTCATATAGGGGACATCCCTTTCGGAAATACTTTCTCATTTACAGGGCTGATATTTGTCTCACCGAGACAGGTTTTCGGATCCCTTGAAGGGTTATCTTTTTCCCTTCTTTACTTACACATTCTAAGGTTTTATGGTAACAGTCCAATATGGCTTTATGGGAGGCTAGCTAGTCCATACCAATCAACATAACATATGATCCCAGGGGTAATAATTTAAGGGTTTCTTGGGTGGGAAATCTACCCAACATCAATTGGCAGGCTGGTATAACCTCTGCTACCCTTCTCTTGGTGCCAGTAGCTAACTGTACCAACCATGGCTTGGTATGTTTTTGTGGCTGTAGTTTACACTTATCAATAGCTTTAGGGGATATATAACTCAAATTTGAACCAAGTTCAATCAAAACAGACACTAGATGGTTGGAAATCATACCTTCTATTTCCACCACTCAAGCTTGGTGGTCAGCTTGGTTATTATCCAAGGCTGCATAAATTTACGGCACACTCCTGGCCACATCATTGACGGTAGTAGCTTCTTGGATGTTATAAATCCTCCGACTATTCTGTTGTCAGTGTGGACGGTCTCTCAATAGATGTTCTTCCCCGCAACCCCAACATTTCAAAGTTCTCTCTTTGGGTTATCGGTCTTCACTGATATGGGTCCAAAATTTTTATTTCCGATCAAGGCGGGAAAATTCTACTGGTGCATACTCCGGGTTGGGAAGCTCATTCTTGGGTTCTTCTTATAGTTCTTAAATCCTGGGGATTTAATCCCCTTTTTTTGAAATCTTGAACTATTCTTCTGTTTCCATCCTTCACGAGGTTTTGCTCGATGCTCAAACTGTTCATGACAATAGGTTGCCTTTTGAATAGTGCTTTCTAGAGTCTATGGCTCATCAAATTCAATTCTATTCCGATAGTCCTTAGGTAGTCCACTGATGAAGCGTTGCACCTTTGCCTTTTCCGCCTTGATATAGGGTACATACCTCAACAAATCGAGGAATTTGTTGACATATTCTTCTATAGTGAGTTGTCCCAGTTTGAGTTCATAAAACTCTTTAGTCTTTTCGTTGAAATATTTTTCCGATAGATACTTCTTCCAGAAGTATTTCTCAAACCGTTCCCAAGACAGGTCCTCTTCGCGAACCCCTTTCACATTCTAAAGTTCTTCCCACCAAATGAAAGCCTTTCCATTCAAGTTGAAGGTGGCCACTCGAGCCTTCATATTTTCTGAAACGTCATGGACTCTGAAATACTTCTTTAGTCCAAGCAGCCAGGCCTCTGGTTCCTCTCCCTTTTTTATTTCACCATTGAAGGAGGGTGGTTTGGATTTTCTGAATTCTTTGAATTTACAACCTTTGGAAGAATTTTTCTTCATTTATTTCCTTCGAGAATAGGAACTGGTTCTGCTGCTAGAAGAGCACTCCAAATCGCCCGCTTCCTTCTCAGAGGAATCGTCTGCCGCTTGTCCTTTACCTCTGGGGTGGACCTTTTTCGAGGTTCTCCTCTTAGTGTGGCCATTGATATGACCCTATTTCTGAGTTTCAGGTTCATGCTGCATTTGTCTTTGTAGATCAGATAAACTCTGCGGTAAAACTGCGTTAATTTCTGTTTGCTTTTCTTGTTCTTTCATCATCCTTTCATTGTCAGCCTTGCATCTTTGTAATTCGATCATGAGACTCCTCACAGTCTCGGCTAGATCTGGAGGGGTCCCTACTGCCCTCCTTTTGTCAGACTCTTCGTCTCTATTGTGGGAGCCCTCTCCCACTTCATGGTTAGTCACCATACTATGCGTTGATAATTTCCCGCGGTTGATCTTCTGCTTGTGTGCAAAAGGAAAATGCTGGTTGTTAGTCAATATTTATATTTATTTATAACCAATACATAATTCATATTTTCACATGTACACACACACAATAGGGGTTTTTCATTCTTAACTTCGTCTTTTGATTAGGAAGGTTAAGACATGGGGTTTACTCCTTTTAACAGTATTCCGAATGGAGTCTCTGTCCAACCCATTCATGAGCCCAAGTAGGCCAAGTGATGTAACCATGCTCTGATACCAATTTGTAACATACCCACTACGACATAATAAATTTTTGGCCTTTTTCTTTTTTTCTTCGAGGAACATAGTTCCCCGAATCCCTACGGGGCCTGATACAGACCCTGCCATCCCCTTATCTGCACTCATATGATCGGTGGTTATGGCCACATGCCTTATCAGAGGGTACTCATCGACTTTCGCGATATGGGAAATCGAGGTACATGTATTCCTTTGTTCTTTTCGGGGTTTCACCCCTCGAAATTTCGCGGCTAGCGAATATGAGGAACACTGACCTTTGAGAGTCCCGGGCACCGAAAAACCAAAATGCAAAAACCACGTGTGCTAATCCGTTTCTGGAGTTCGCCTATCGGTATTTCCCGATATGCAAGGACAAGACATTTGCCTCTAGATGTCCCGAGTGCCAAAACACCGAAACATTAATTCTAGTGGCCCTATACTCATTTTCAGAGTTTCATACTTCGGGGTTTTTCAAGTCGGGAGTTCGGGGGATGCGATGACAGGAGGTCTCACATCGGGATTTTCTGGGAGCTGAACTCCGAAACACTACCTCTAAACATGCTTCGCTATTTCAGGGTTTCCTCCATCGAGATTTCGGGACATGGGACGACAGGAGGTCTCGCACCTGGGTTTCCTGGGAGCTGAAACGCTTACTGGCCGCCACATGTACTCTACAGCTGGGTGGTCCATGCACTCCCATTGGGTTTGGGATCGACGATCCCAATCTCTTCGTTACTTGCAAAGGTTAAAAGGGGTCGAGGCATTAATGCCTGTTTTCCTTCATCCAATTTAACTGTCATAACAGAACTTAGATCCTCCGAAAGGGTCTCATTCGTGCATTTAGCAAGAGGAAGGGTATCCTGGGTACCGAACCACCGAAAGGTCCTAATTCACCCAAACTCCGTCACTTTGGGTTTCCATGAATCGGGGTTTCGGGTCTTGCACGTACAAGGGAATATGCCCTTGAGTATTCCAATTATCGAAATGTCGAAGTATCGTAACATACACACGTATTGTCCTTTCGGGATTTCGGGACTCGCGAGCACAAGGGAATACGAACTTAGGTATTCTGGGTCTCGAAGTTCCGAAATATCCTATCTCATCCAAATCCTAAACTATTTCGAGGTTTCGGTCGTTGGGATTTCACGACTTGCGATGACCAGGGCTCTTGCCCTTTGATTTTTCGGGTGCCGAAACGCCGAAATTCTTACTGGCATCCACGTGTCCTTATAAATGGACGGTCCAGGTACTCCCACAGACCTCTGGATCTACGGTCCCAATTTCTTCGCTACTCACGAATATAAAAGAAAAGGGTTGAGGCATTTAACGCCCTCGTTTCTTCCTCCAATCTAACGGTCACGATTGACCGCAGATCTTTCGACAAAATCTCGTCCGTCAATCGATACTTATCCCTACACTGCCATTTTGGGATTTTGCGAATCGGGGTTTCGGGAATTGCGAGTACGAGAGGACTCGCGCTTAGATACCTCGGGTGCCGAAATGCCAAAATGTCAGGATTTTAAGAGGCCCATTCTTCCTCGTAGAGGATAGCTAAGACTTGCACCACCAAATCCTCTTTCAGGTTCTTGGTAAGCTTTCCAGAGAGGGTATCTCTTTGGAGAGATCTATTCCGGGTATTCTTGGAGACGAATAAGGGCATAGATTTCCCGAAAATAGATTTGAAGTCTGAATTAGTTCAATATACGTATATATAAATCTATCAATAAACATAAGCCATACATGGTCCTTCCAATAAAAGCATGCAACCACCATTTCTAATCAAAACACCACACAAACAATCTTATACTCAAACCATTCATAAATTGCACAGACTATGAGCATACATGTCGGCATATAAATTTCAAGATACAAGATATAACACTTATCAGAAAAACACCGGAGGTGATGCAACTACTGAGAGGGGTGCTCATTTCCACCCAACCGTAGGCTCAATGATTCTGAATGGATTTACCACTAGCCACCCCCAAGCTGAGACCATGATGCTGCGAGACTGAGTCTTTGTTCGCCAGCGACTGAGAATGGAGGTTACTCTCCTTTTTCTCCGCTATCACTCACTCTGTATTTTCCAGAGTTCTTTCCTCTTTTTCCTTCCCTCGCATTTTCCCCCTGATCGCACACTCTTCCTGCGTTTTCTCTTTTCGGCGAGGTTGCATGTGGCACGATCTTCCTCGCGGTGGTCAGGTCTGAGGAATCTACGGATGGGAGGCTCACCCCCATCCCTCATTACTCATGAGGAGCCATTTACCTACCAACCTGGCGAGTCATTTAATTTGGGGCCAGCGAGCCGCTCTTGGTTCTCCGAGCCAATGAAGTCCAAATACGGTATTGGTTTCGGTGGAAGTTAACACCACCATTCCAAGTGCCTTCCACCACCTTTCTTCAGCCGTCATGGTCTCTTTTTTAGCACACCCCCCCCTCTCAACAGTCCTACAATATACATATTCATAATATTATTTACATTCATTGACCTTTTTCACAAGGTCCATTCACATCACACATTGACATTTCTGAGTTTGCCACAATACTTGGACAGTATAGTTATTTTTAGACTGGGGAAAACAGGGTGTTACAATTCCCTCCCCCTTAAATGAACATCTTCCGCGATGTTCTATCTATCAACTTGACATGCATGTACAGATGTAAACAAAATTGGATATGCTCGTTTCATGGCATCCTCTATTTCCCATGTAGCCTCATCTGGGCCAAAATGTTTCCACTGCACCTTGACCTGTGCAATGGTTCGGTTCTGGAGCAGGGTTTCCTTTCTGTCCAATATGCATTGAGGTTCTGGTAGAAATTCTCCCTCCGGTTCCACTTGGATCACATAGCAGTCAATTATATGGTTAACATCATGTACATATTTCTTCAATAATGAAACATGGAAAACATTATGTGTTTTTACTGTGAGAGGAAGTGCTAGCCTATAGTCTACAGGTCCCACTCTATCTAGAACCTCAAAGGGTCCACAATACTGAGGTGCTAACTTGGAAAAAGATCCCATTTTTAGAGAACTCTTCCTGGGTCTAACTCTGAGATATACATGGTCTCCCGTTTTGAACTCTCTTGGAGTTCTCTTTTGGTCGGCATAACTTTTCTGTCGGTTCTGAGCGACCTTCAGGTGTTGTTTTATCTGAGTCACCTGCTGTTCCATTTATTTCAACATGTCGGGTCCAAAAGAAATCCTATTTACGGGATTACTCCAACTGACTGGAGTGTTACACGATCTACCATAGAGGACTTCAAAGGGACTCATCTTTAAGGATGCTTGGTAGCTGTTGTTGTAGGCGAATTCTACCAGTGGCAGGTAGTCTTCCCACTTGTTGGGTTGATGCATTACATGCATTCTTAGCATTTCTTCAAGTATTTGGTTCACTCTTTCTATCTGTCCGTCGGTTTGAGGGTGATAGGCGGTGCTAAAAAACAACTTGGTATCTAAACCAACCATCAGTGACTTCCAAAAGTTGGAAGTAAATTTTGTGTCTTTGTTAGACACAATCTCTTTCAACATACCATGCAGTCTGAATATCTCCTTCATGAATATGTGGGCGATATCTATTAGCTTGCAAGTCGATTTGACGGGGATGAATTGAGAAGACTTGCTCAATTTATCCACCACTACCATGATGGCATCATTCTGTTTGGTCAAGGTCGGTAATCCAGTGATGAAATCCATGGAGATGGTTTCCCATTTCCATTCTGGGATTGGTAGGGGTTGTAATAATCCTGCAGGGTGTCGATGTTCTGCTTTTACCTATTGGGATTCTATGCATTTGGCTAGGTACTTGGCTATGTCTTTCTTCAATCCAGGACAATAGAATTGTTTCCTGGTGGCCATGATCATTTTCTGGTATCTTGGATGACCATAATAAGGTCTTTTATGTAGTTCATCCAGTATGAACCTCTTCAAGTCGTCACAATCTGGAATGTACAATCTACTTCAGTAAGTGAGAAAACCTTCTTCTGTCATCTGGTGGCCTTCATACTTTATCCCAGTGGGTTCTTGCTGTAGGTATGAGGTCACGGTCTGGAAGAATGTGTCTGTCTCTTGTGCATTCCTGATTCTTTGTTTGACATCCATCTCACAGGTACTCATTGTGGCTAGGTGAATTGTTTTCATACTTCTGCTAAGGGCATCGACCACCCTATTTTCCTTTCCTTTAATGTGTTTGATTTCGAAATCAAAATCGCTAAGGAGGGCCATCCACCTAGCTTGTCTATCATTGAGCTTTGGTTGATAAAACATGTATTGCAATCCACATTGATCTGTCATAAGTACAAATTTTCTTCCCAGGAGGTAATGCCTCCACATTTTCAAGGCATGCACTATGGCAGCCAGCTCTAGATCATGGGTCACATAGTTGACTTCGTGCTCATTCAATTTTCGGGATTCATAGCAGATCACACTTCCTCCCTGCATAAGGACTCCTCCGAGCCCTTCCTTACAAGAATCTGTGCACACGAGGAAGTTGGCTTTGGGATTGGCGATCTTCAACACGGGTGCATGGGTCAGTAGATGTTTCAGGGTTTGAAATCTTTCTTCACATTTCTGTGTCCACATGAATTTTGTCCCCTTTTTCTGGAGGGCAGTGATTGGACAACCAATCGTGGAGAATCCTTTTATAAAGCTTTTATAGTATCCTGCTAATCCCATATAGGATCTGATATCCGAAACATCCTTTGAAGTAGGCCATTCCATGATAGACCTGATTTTGTCAGGGTCTACTGCTACTCCTTCTTCGGATAGAACATGGCCTAAGTAATGTATTTGCTTGTAGAAGAATTCACATTTGTTGAATTTGGCATAGAGATGATGTTCTCTTAGCACTTGCAGCACAAGTCGAAGATGCTCTTCATACTCTTTTCTGTTCTTGGAGTAAATTAATATATCGTCAATAAAAACAAGCACAAATTTGTCTAGGAATTTGCTGAGTACATTGCTCATCAAGCACATAAAAGTGGCAGGGGCATTGGTCAACCCAAATGGCACTACCACAAACTCATAATGACCATACCTTGTTCGGAAGGCAGTTTTATGGATGTCTTCACCCTTAATTCAGACTTGATGGTTTCCCGACCTCAAGTCAATATTTGAGAAAATAGACGCACCCCCCAATTGATCGAATAGGTCATCGATCATGGGCAAGGGGTAGTTGTTCTTTATGGTTAACTTATTGAGTTGCCTATAATCTATACACAGTCTAAGGGTACCGTCCTTCTTTTTCACAAGCAAGACTGGTGCTCCCCATGGAAACACGCTGGGCCGAATATAGCCCTTATCCATCATTTCTTTTAATTGCAACTTAAGTTCAACCAGTTCAGGTGTGCTCATCTGGTAGGGTGTCCTAGACACCGGCACCGCTCCTGATGCAAGTTCTATCGAGAAGTCTATGTCCCTTCTCGGAGGTAGAGCCGGTACCTATTCCGGAAAGACATCTCTGTATTCTCTTAGGATAGGGTGATCGTTAGGGCTTGGTTTGTCACCTTCGATTGTTTTCAACACCTGTATTTCATATAGGGGACATCCCTTTCGACAATACTTTCTCATTTGCAGGGATGATATTTGTCTCACCGAGACAGGTTTTCGGATCCCTTTAAGGGTTATATTTTTCCCTTCTTTACTTACACATTCTAAGGTTTTATGGTAACAATCCAATCTGGCTTTATGAGCAGCTAGCCAGTCCCTACCAATCAATAGATCATACGATCCCAGGGGTAATAAGTTAAGGGTTTCTTCGGTGGGGAATCTACCCAACATCAATTGGCATGCTGGTATAACCTCTGCTACCCTTCTCTTGGTGCCAGTGGCTAACTGTACCAACCATGGCTTGGTATGTTTTTGTGGTTGTAGTTTTCACTTATCAACAACTTTAGGGGATATATAACTCAAATTTGAACCAGGGTCAATCAAAACAGACACTAGATGGTTGGAAATCATACCTTCTATTTCCACCACTGAAGCTTGGTGGTCAACTTGGTTATTATCCAACGCTGCATAAATTTGTGGCACACTCCTGACCACATCATTGATGGTAGTAGCTTCCTGGATGTTATAAATCCTCCGACTATTCTGTTGTCGGTGTGGACAATCTCTCAATAGATGTTCTTCCCTGCAACCCCAACATTTCAAAGGTTCTCTCTTTGGGTTATCAATCTTCACTGATATGGGTCCAGAAGTTTTATTTCTGCTCAAGGAGGGAAAATTCTGCTGGTGCATACTCCGGGTTGGGAAGCTCATTCTTGGGTTCTTCTTATAGTTCTTAAATCTTGGGGATTTAATCCCCTTTTTCTGAAATCTTGAACTATTCTTCTGTTTCCATCCTTCACGAGGTTCTGCTCGATGCCCAAACTGTTCATGACAATAGGTTTCCTTTCGAATAGTGCCTTATAGAGTCTTTGGCTCATCAAATTCAATTCGATTCCGATAGTCCTTAGGTAGTCCACTGATGAAGCATTGCACCTTTGCCTTTTCTGCCTTGATATAGGGTACATACCTCAACAAATCAAGGAATTTGTTGACATATTCTTCTATAGTGAGTTGTCCCAGTTTGAGTTCATAAAACTCTTTAGTCTTTTCGTTGAAATATTTTTTCGACAGATACTTCTTCCGGAAGTATTTCTCAAACCGTTCCCAAAACAGGTCCTCTTCGCGAACCCCTTTCACATTCTTAAGGTCTTCCCACCAAACGGAAGCCTTTCCGTTCAAGTTGAAGGTGGCCACTCGGGCCTTCATATTTTCTGAAAAGTCATGGACTCTAAAATACTTCTTTAGTCCAAGCAGCCAGGCCTCTGCTTCCTGTTCCTTCTTTATTTCACCATCAAAGGAGGGTGGTTTGGATTTTCTGAATTCTTCGAATTTACGACCTTTGGAAGACTTTTGCTTCTTCTGTTTCTTTCGGGAATAGGAACTGGTTATACTACTAGAAGAGCCGTCCGAATTGTCCGCTTCCTTCTCAGAGGAATCATCTGCCGCTTGTCCTTTACCTCTGGGGTGGACGTTTTTCGAGGAGATCCTCTCAGTGTGGCCATTGATATGACCCTGTTTCCGAGTTTCAGGTTCATGCTGCATTTGTCTTTGTAGATCAGATAAACTCTGTAGTAAAACTCCGTTAATTTCTGTTTGCTTTTCTTGTTCTTTCATCATCCTTTCATTGTCAGCCTTGCAGCTTTGTAATTTGACTATGAGACTCCTGACAGTCTTGGCTAGATCTGGAGGGGTCCCTACTGCCCTCCTTTCATCAGACTCTTTGTCTCTATTGTGGGAGCCCTCTCCCAATTCATGGTGAGTCACCATACTATGTGTTGATAATTTCCCACAGTTCATCTTCCGCTTGTGTGCAAAAGGAAAACACTAGTTGTTAGTCAATATTTATATTTATTTATAACCAGTACATAATTCATATTTTCACATGTACACACACACAATAGGGGTTTTTCATTCTTAACTTCGTCTTTTGATTAGGAAGGTTAAGACAGGGGATTTACTCCTTTTAACAGTATTCCGAATGGAGTCTCTGCGCAACCCGTTCATGAGCCCAAGCAGGCCAAGTGTTGTAACCATGCTCTGATACCAATTTGTAACATACCCACTACGACATAATAAATTTTCGGCCTTTTTCTTCTTTTCTCCGAGGAACATAGTTCCCCGAATCCCTACGGGGCCTGATACAGACCCTGCCATCCCCTTATCTGCACTCATATGATCAGCGGTTATGGCCACATTCCTTATCGGAGGGTACTCATCGAATTTCGCGACATGCCACGACAGGAGGTCTCGCGCCTAGGTTTCTCGGGTTATGAAACTCCGAAAACTCATAACTTACCCACACGGTAACATTTCGGGATTTCACAAGTCGGGGTTTCTGGACTTGAGAGTACAAGGGGAATATTCCCTTCAGTATTCTGGGTACCAAAATGTCGAATATCGAGGTTCCTACGCATGTTATCATTTCGGGTTTTCATAAGTCGGGATTTCGGGGGTCGTGAGGAGATGGGTTCTTACCCTCAGGTCTCCCAAGTGTCGAATCGCCGAAATTCTTATCGACCGCCACGTGTACTCTATAGCTGGGCGGTCCATGCACTCCCATGGGTCTTGGGTTCGATGGTCCCGATCTCTTCGTTACTTGGGAAGGTTAAAAGGGGCCGAGGCATTAACGCCTGTGTTACTTCATCCAATTTAACGGTCATAATAGACCTTAGATCCTCTGAAAGGGTCTCATTCGTGCATTTAGCAAGAGGAAGGGTATCTTGGGTACAGAACCACCGAAAGGTCCTAATTCACCCACACACCATCACTTTGGGTTTCCATGAATCGGGGTGTCAGGTCTTGCGCGTATAAGAGAATACACCCTTGAATATTCCAATTACCGAAATGCCGAAATATTGTAACATACACGTGTATTGTCCTTTTGGGATTTCACCCATCAGGATTTCGGGACTCGCGAGCACAAGGGAATACACAGTTAGGTATTCCGGGCCCCGAAGTGTCGAAATATCCTATCTCATCCAAATCCTAAACTATTTCGGGGTTTCGGTTGTTGGGATTTCACAACTCGCGATGACCAGGGCTCTTGCCCTTTGATTTCCCGGGTGTCGAAACGCCGAAACACTTACTGGCAACCACGTGTCCTTATAAATGGACGGTCCAGGTACTCCCATGGACCTCTGGATCTACGGTCCCGATTTCTTCGCTACTCACGAAGATAAAAGAAAAGGGTTGAGGCACTTAACGCCCTCATTTCTTCCTCCAATCTAACGGTCACAATTGACCACAGATATTTCAACAAAATCTCGTCTGTCAATCGATACTTATCCCTACCCTGCCATTTCAGGATTTTACGAATCGGGGTTTCGGGAATTGCGAGTACGAGAGGACTCACGCTTAGATACCCCAGGTGCCGAAATGTCGAAATGTCAGGATTTTAAGAGGCCCATTCTTCTTCGTACAGGATGGCTAATACTTGCGCCACCAAATCCTCTTTCAGGTTCTTGGTAAGCTTTCCAGAGAGGGTATCTCTGTGGAGAGATCTATTCCGGGTATTCCTGGAGACAAATAAGGGCATAGATTTCCCGAAAACAGACTTGAAGTCCGAATTAGTTCAATATACGTATATATAAATCTATCTATAAACATAAGCCATACGTGGTCCTTCCAATAAAAGCATGCAACCACCATTTCTGATCAAAACACCACAGAGACAGTCTTATACTCAAACCATTCATAAATTGCACAGACTATGAGCATACATGTCAGTATATAAATTTCAAGATACAAGATATAACACTTATCAGAAAAACACCAGAGGTGATGCAACTGCTGAGAGGAGTGATCGTTCCCACCCAACCGTAGGCTCAACGATTCCAAATGGATTTACCACTAGCCATCCCCAAGCTGAGACCATGATGCTACGAGACTGAGTCTCTGTTCGCCAGTGACCGAGAATGAAGGTTACTCTCCTTCTTCTCCGCTATCACTCACTCTATATTTTCCAGAGTTCTTTCCTCTTTTTCCTTCCCTCGCGTCTGCCCCTTGATCTCACACTCTTCCTGCCTTTTGTCTTTTTGGTGAGGTTGCATGTGGCACGATCTTCCTCGCGGTGGTCAGGTCTGAGGACTCTACGGATGGGCGGTTCACCCCCATCCCTCATTACTCATGAGGAGCCATTTACCTACCAACATGGCGAGTCATTTAATTTGGGGCCAGCGAGCCGCTCTTAGTTCTCTGGGCCAGTGAAGTCCAAATACGGTATTTTTTTCGGTGGAAGTTAACGCCACCATTCCAGGTGCCTTCCACAACCTTTCTTCATCCATCGTGGTCTCTTTTTCAGCACACCCCCCCCTCTCAGCTGTCTTGCAATATACATATTCATAATATTATTTACATTCATTGACCCTTTTCACAAGGTCCATTCACATCACACATTGACATTTCTGAGTTTGCCACAATACTTGGCCAGTATAGTTATTTTTAAAGACTGGGGGAAACAGGGTGTTACAAGATGTCTCGATGGTTGTTGAATTTGTTTCCTTGTTGGTATTTTAAGGAGATTATTATGTTCTAGTGTATTCTTTGCATCATCGATTTGTGGAAAAACGTGTTGTTTCTCTCACCTTCTTGAAGCCACTGGATTCTATATTTCTATCTCCATAGAATTTCCTATTTCTTTTCTCTATTTTCTATCTCGACCATGAGAGAGATTTCTTCCTCAACTAGCTCCAAAGAGCACCGAGAGGATATCATATGTTATTGGTTTTGTTTCATTCTTTCTTGAAGGTGGTGTTTGGCTTGGATTATGGTGCCAAATTATGATTTATTCCATTCCTTGATTCTCTGTTTCAGGTTCTTCAATTTTTGTTGGAGTTTGTACATCGGGGAGCCCGAGTTGACTACCGCTTCCTTCCATCATGAGGGAAAGTTGGAGTGAAAGGAGGAATATGATATCCAGAAGGATTCAATGTGAAAGGGATGGTTCTTGGGGGTAGTTGGGATGTTGACTAAGAGGGAGACGAGATAGTGGTACGAGACATGATAGGGGAGAATGGTGGATTCTAAGGTGAAGTTTCTGAGGAGAAGGGATTCTGAGAGAAGGAAGCAATCTAAGAGGGAGGTTATGTGGTGGTGTCCATATATGTGATTTCTCCAGGTGAAGGTACCATTTGAAGTTTCCCAATCTACCAAGCCCAAGTCACTAATGGTTTCTTTGAATTTTTCAGAGTCTTGTTCCAAGCGGTTCAAGTCACCACTTTTGTCCGAAACAAAGGTTATGAGTTTGAAGTATCCCCCTATGATCCAAGGCTGGCTATCTATGAGGGGCTCCAGATGAGAAAGGGACCGCAAGAAGAAAAGTTTCTCCAACAAGAGTTGAGGGCCGTAAACATAAGTGAAGTATCCTGAATAGTTGGAGCCAATTGGTTGGAATTTGGAAGTTATAGAGTGGCGGGTGGTGAAAAATGAGGAGAGGGTAATTTTGTTGGGGTTCCAGAGGACATCTATAGATATGAAATTGCAGCTTCTCCAACATTTGACTACCATTTTTTCCATGGTTGTGGAATAGCATTTGGTTTCTTGTAACATCATGATTGAGGGTTTTTCCTCAGATAAAAGGTTCTTTAAGCATATTTTCTTACTAGGGCTGTTAAGGCCCCTAACATTCCAAGAGAATTAATTTCATTGAGAAAGTCAGGGGTGGGAGGAGAATATTTCTTCCATGCTCTTTATCCTTCCATAATTTAGAAGGAGTTCTCCCAGTTCTTGTAAGAGTTGCTTGTTGGAGGGGCTTCCTCTTTTTTTTTTCATCTTTGGGATCCTTAATAATATCTTTGCTGGAATTGTTTTTGATTCCTAGAGAAGTAGTTCCAGTGTTGTTACCTTTTTAGGTCGTTGTTCCCTTCTCTTTGATCCTTGATTTAATCAAATCACTTTGCAGTAATCATATTTATTGGTCTGGTATTGAGTGTTACTCTTTTCGTTCACATGATGTTGCTATGCCCTGTAGATCTAGCTCCTCCTGATCCATGTCTTATAGATATTCCTTCTCCGCCTTTGGGGAATTAGAGGGGATCATTGGTTCATCAAGGTTTTGAGGCTGGGGGCATGATTTGAGAGGGGAGGTAGCGTTAGGGATTGTAAGGGTCTGTTCCATCTAGGGTTGGAAAATTTGTTGGGTTTCTACTGAGGGGTTTGGACTAGGTGATTCTTGCTCAGGTAGGTGGGTGAGGGAGTCAAAACTGTTGTTTATACGAGGGCCTTCTAGGTTGGGTTGGGTGGGTATTGTTTTTTGGATTTACATTTTTCCTGTAGTTTTTTGAACCTTGCCTCGTCTTAATCTGTGTGGGGTGTGGACTCATATTTCTTATTTAGGGGACACTCCCAGAAAAGGTGCTCATGAGCATGGGATTTTTGGCAGCAAAAGGGAATGTGCTCATAATCCAGGGTCTGAAGCCAGTCTACGTCTCTATATCTGAGGAAAATTGAGGCAGGCAGAGCTTTAGATACATTGAGGTAGACATAGATCCAGACAAAGGAGGTGTAACGACATTGGAGGGTGGCTTCTGCAATTATGAAAAAGGAACCAAGACTGTTACCTATACCCTCTAGGATTTCCATGCACCAATACTCATGCGGGAGAGAGTATAGTCTGATCCATTCCGCGACTACAGTGAATTTCTCCTTTTTTGGGTTGAATTTCTCTTTCCAGATCCTCATATAGAGGCCTACGGAGTTGAAGAACTATGGTCCTCCTTGGAAGACCCTTTCCAGGTCTTTCGCCAGGTTGAAAATGACGATGAATAATCCTTTGGATCCTCGTTTGAGGGTGACCTCTCCTTTGGGATTCCATCAGGTTCTGATCCACCACGTGAGGGATTTCTTGGAAGGCCAAAGGCCCATGAGTTTTAAAATGATGGAATGGTCTTGCATGTATTGCATATCCTCCCCTAGTAGGGGTGACATGAATTTTTAATGTGGAATTTCCTCTGCCAGCGGGATGTAGGATGATTGGATTTTCTTGTCATCTTTCTGGGTCTGTGGATTCTGTACTGAGATGGGATCCAAACTTGGAGGGGTTTCCTTGGTCCCTTTTGTTTGTTATATGTCCATTGGGCTGGGAGAAATTGTGGAGTCAGGGGTATGGATGGGAGTCTGGTGCTTCCGACTACTGCTAGACACAAAGTTTCGATAAGAGGAGGTGTCTCCTTCATTAGGGGGGCCGCCATTGCTGGATTGGGAGATCATAATAGGAAGAAGTTGCATAGCCTAAAAAACCCTATGTTCCTTCTTCAAAATGACATCTCTATTTCATGTTTTTTATAAATAGGTTATATACATATTTAATGTGATATTCATTGAATAATGTATTAATATAATTATATAATTAAAATTGGTTTATATAGGTAATTATAATTTTATTTTTATTTTTAAAATTAATAATATTTATTTAGATAAAATAGTGGAGAGTAGACATATTCTAAACACACCATAAAACTATTCTACATATGTTTTATTATTCAATCAATAACATATTTATACATGAAGTTTTCTGTCAACTACACAAGAAACTCACAAGGGAATATCTCAATGATCCAGGTGGATCTTAGTGGCCATTCACTTTTTCCACTGAATCAACATTTTCAAGCCTTGGTTTTGATAAACCATGATATTCACCCTTTTTATGGGGAATGTAATGTAATGTCATCTTCATTTGTTAATTATAGACATCATGTAATGATTTCCTAGTGGTCTTATGTACATTCCTACAACATAGCGTTAATGCACCGGATCCTATTAGAACTCCACAGTAAAGCGTTCTCGAGCTAGAGTAGTACTGGCATGGGTGACCACATAGGAATTCCTAGTGTTTTATATGCCTATGAAATTTTATAAAATTAGACCAATTTATCCAACATGCATTGTGGGAATTATTCTACTCTCACTCTCTCATATATAATTGAGGTGAAGGAGACCCTTTAAGAATGCAATGAAGTGTGATGTAAATCTTGTTGTGAATGAAGCATAACCAACATATCTTTCTTTTCAGAGATAAGCTACCCCATTTTTCCAGTTTGTGTTCTATAATGTTTTTCTATCTTATTCATTAATAGAAGTTAGGTTTCATTGTATTTTTGTGCTCTCTGCTATATTGTTTTTCTTGTTTCGTTCTCAACATAATCCAGATCAGTGGTATCAGAGTAGTATGCTCACTGTTGTTTCTCAGAGCATGTCCCCTACGAGGTCAGTGTATAGAGATTTGGGTCTTGTGCTATTTTTTATTGAGGAAAACCACTCTCGTCATCCCAAGTGACCTTCCATGGAGGAACAAAAGAGAGATGATGGAGCATGAGATCGTTTCAATACATTGCTTTAGGAATCCCTCATGTGACAAAGGAATGAGATGATGGAAATTTTTTCTCAGATCCTTCAATGACTACTGATGGCGACCAAGGAATATTTGAATAACAAACATTCCGAAGGTATGGCACCCTTCAAGGTACAAGTCAATTTTTATATCCCCTTATTTGAAGGCTATATATATGAAAACATATAGAAAAATGGTTGAATCTACTAGAAAGTTATTACTCGGTCCAAAAATTTTCCTAGCCCGAAAGATTAAATTCACATTCTTTAAATCTTTTCCTCATGTCAGAGCTTGGTGAGAAGGTTACTGGGAGAGGTACATCGGGAATGAATATATGCCATTAGTGAAAGAACCCACTTGGGGCACCCTTTTTATTATTCCCTCAAGGAGGAGTTCTAACTTGTCGGAAACCATGATGACCAGTACATGAGATGGACGAATCTACATAAAAAAAGAGACCAGACAGTGTTGAAGTACACTAACATATTTTATACCTTGCGCTCAAATTTGGGTATCAAATACTTCGAGTGACACCTATTTTTGAAGTACTATAAGGTACCACATGTAATGTAATATGAAAAAACATAAATATTCAACAAATACCAATGGAACAATAAAATATTGAGAATAGAAATACCAACAATAATAACTTTATTGAAAGAAAACAACGTTCACTTGTCTCTCCGAGGGGGAAACCTCTAGCAGAGAAGATCTCTATTATAATAAATCTCAATACAAAACTTTCTCACACCTCCTACTCTTATTTATACTAATTCTATCTTCTAAAGAACATTCTAGAGAAATATCTTTCTAGAAGCGAAAGCTTCTATTAGGTCTTCTTACATTGACTTTTTCACATTTATTAAATAGGCCTTATTAACTAATGTCAGCCTTTAATACATGGAAAATACATTATTCTATCTATGTGAGGGGTTAGGGAGGTTAGGTCCCTAACAAGTACTGTAGTGGTCTACACAGGTACATCCAAATAGAGATGGGTTTCTTGGACATCTCCTCACTGGGAGATGCTTATCAATATGTAGTTAAAATCAGGAAGAAATTCAAGCAACAGAGTAAGCAGGAGTTTGGGTTTGCAAATATGCCACAAAAGAAGCCTGGAAAAGGAAACCCTAACTCACAAAACGAAGGATAGAGCAAGGAAGGCTAACCTCAAGAGAGACAATGAAAGACGCGAGAAAAGAAGGGTAATGGGAAGTATAAGAAAGACACTAGAAAGTGGTGTGAGTTCCACAAAATCCCCTGTCACAACATCGATGAATGTTGCTTGAAACAGTCATTGGTGGTCGAGCTCAAAGAAAAAAAATCAGAACCTGAATCAAACTTTGATTCAATGCACAATGAAGGGAAACAGATCATCGATGCAGAACCCAATGCTATCATCGCAACCACAATAATACAAATAGAAGAACCTAAGGATCTTGAGGAGGGGGGGTGCCTCTTCCACTCACAGATGTGGATAAAGGGGACCCCATTGTATTTCATTGTTCACATTGGGAGTTAGAAGAACTTGATCTCAACTGATATTGTCAATTATCGAAGCTTCCAACGATGCCACATCCCCTACCATACACCATCGGATGGTTGAGTCATGGATGATACATCTATTTCATCCAACAATGTCACATATCCTATGGAATCAATCCCTTCAAGGATGAGGTGTTGTGTGATGTTTCCCCACTTGAAGTTTGTGATGTTCTTTTAGGACAACCATATATCTGGAAACATCATTCTATCTATGAGTCTCGACCCCACAATGTCATTGTTACTTTGGGAGGTCATCTCTACAGGGTCTCAGAGGTAGCTCCAACGACTTCCACTTCATTGATCTCAGAAAAAAAAGTGTCACAAAGTAATCTCTCAGACCACACATTTTTCCATCTTCATGATCTAGTCAGATGGTGAACAAAAGGTTGTTGCGACCACTATAGCCTCGACCCAACACCTTTCTATACAAAAAATTCAAGTTGATAAGATTGTAGAGGAGAACAAAGATAATTTTTCACCTACAAGGGTGCCTCTGTGCTTCCAAGCTAAGAATTCCATTGACTTGGTGCCCAATGCTCCCTTACCCAATGGTCCAATCTATATATGCTCCCTTCCAAATAATGAGAGTCTTTTATATGTTTAGCATAGCTCTATTGTCCATGACCCTTTTCATGTGTTCCTAGGGTTCCAGCCATTAGCCCCCATCGATATAGCTCTTCTTACTACATCTTCACTGACAAAGTCCTCCCACACTCATAATAAGGTAGATCATGCAACCAAATTTGTTGAATGGATCCAACACCTCCAACAATAGGTTCATGACATCCCTCAACAAGCTAATACCAAGTACAACTAGGGAAACTACTTTAGCAATTCAAGTGGTTCACCAAGGCTCATATTCAACAAAATTTTCCCCATATCCCAATGTGACTAAATGGGGACCATTGCTTCCTAAGGGGGGAGGAATGATCGAGGTGGTTCTCGTAGGACATCCACCTTTTTCACTAAATCAATGTTTTCAAGCCTTGGTTTTGATAAACCATTATATTCAATCTTTTATGGGGAATGTAATGTAATGTCATCTTCATTTGTTAATTACAAATATCATGTAATGATTTCCTAGTGGTCTTATGTACATTCCTACAACATAGAATTAATGCACAAACTCTCATTACAACTCCACAGTTAAGTGTGTTCGGGCTAGAGTAGTACAGGGATGGGTGATTGTTTGGTAAATCCTAGTGTTTTACATGCCTATGGAATTTTATAAACTTAGACCAATTTATCCCACATGCATCATAGGAATTATTCTCTTCTCACTCTCTCATATATAATTGAGGTGAAGGAGACCCTTTAAGCATGCAATCTTTCTTTTCAAAGATAAGCTACCCCATTCTACCACTTTGTGTTCTCATAGGATCTAATAGTCCAACTAGATCTAACAAGCCCTTGAACCAACTTACTTTCCAAATAAGCATAGTTGTAAAATATTTAACTGGCATAGTAGTAAAATATTTAACAAATCTATTTATGACTAAACCATTTAAAAAAAATATTAAATATAAATATTATGTAAACACATTTAACAAATAAATTCACAATTTATCATAATAACTTTTGTAACTTAAAAAAACAATTCTATATTTAATTATAAAAAATAATATAAATGAAATTTCTATATAATATAATTATATAGAATATTAAAATACAAATTAATTTTATTGATAATATAATATAAATTAATTTTGATAAAAATATTTCATTACTTAAATTAAAATATATTAAAAAATAATTAATTAAAAACATTTTTATGAAACCTTTTACAACAAATAAAGAATCTTTATATGAAACTTTTTATAACAAATCAGGAACCTTTTTATGAAACCTTTGACATCATAAGCTAAAGATTGGTTTTACTATTTTAAAATTAGAAGACTACTACTTTGCAATTATTAATTGCCTTTCCCCATAGCAATTCCAAGTAAAAGGAACATTAAATAAATAATATTTGGAAATCTGGAATTCTATCACAATAAATTGATTTTATTAACATGACAATATCAACTCGCAATAAACACTCATACATTATTTAACCTTAACCGTTTAACGTGTTAAATTTTAGAACCTCCTAAGATTTTCTTTTGAATCCTAAAATTATTGAATTTAAGTAGAGGGCTTTGCTCGATGGTATTTTCCTACATATCGTAGGTGGATCGTGTCCTTCTCACCCACCTGACAAAGAAGGGAACTGGATCGTGTCCTTCTCACCCACCTGGAAAAAAAGGGAACTGGATCGTGTCCTTCTCACCCACCTGGAAAAAAAGGGAAACACCCCAATAAAAAACTTGACCTTGGCAAAAACCTAAATTTAAAGCAGTCATCAACCACATGGAAAACAATGGAACTCCCCACTCAAGTGCAAGAAAAAAATGAAGCAGAGCAAAAAGTTGAATCCAAAGTGGGGGAATAGAATACAAAACTTAACTTTAGTAAAAACCTAAATTTAAAGATGTTATTAGTAATATTATCTTTCATTATTATGCTAATTATGTTAATCACTTTTTTAATGATGAGCGAACATCTTTTGTCATGCAAGAAAGTTCATTCTTAAAATCATAACCTTTGATTTATTGTGACCAATAAGAAATAAAATGAAATCGTGACCATTAAAAACTTATTTGTGATTAAAAAGCCATTAATTCTATCCATTTCCAGTAAATGTACATATATCCACTTAAATATGTAACATATATGTAAAGCTAATATATACAAACACAACATAAATAAATAAATAAATATTGGTATTTTTTCTATAGCAATTTCAAGTTTTTTCTTAGAAAAACAAATGGTCTCTATTGTCTATAACACTTTCAAATTTTTGAAGGGGCATGATATAACCACTATTGTGTTTTATTTGGGAACACACATATATTAGACTTTATAAGTTTTACAACTCTATGATGATTAAAGAGGAAAATGAAAAATAAAACGTAGCGTTCAAAACAAAATTGAAGCTGAATCCTTTCTCCAATGTTTCCATCTCCGATTTTATTTGATGTCCCCCTTCTCTTATTCAAAGGTATGTTGTTAATAAAATAAATAAAACGTTATTTCCATAATCCCTCTCACACTCCTGATAGGCATGCTTATTCGTTCAATCAAAGGTTGGCTCCTCTCCTATAAATTGCTCGCTAGCTCCCACATTTCTCTCTTGCTAACGCTTGCTAAGGAATAGGCTTTTATGTCATGGTTTCAGCTCTAAGCATTAAAACACATGCATATGGAAATACAAATATTTTATTTTTTCAAAATTTATAAAAATTTCAATCTTATTGTAAATATTTATTAAATTAAAAATAACAAAACAATCAAATTTGATATATTATTAATTTTAATTATTTTATAAATCTATATTGATATCATATATATTATTAAAAAATTATAAATTAAATTAACCCTATATTATTAAAAAAAAATAGTTAAACTTTCTTTTATTCTTTTACTAACATTTAAAATAAGTTTCTAGATTAACTATAAGTTTATATATATATATATATATATATATATATATATATATATATATATATATATATATATATATATATTTACAAATTAAATTAACCTTAATATATCAATACTATTAAAAAAAACTAGTTGAACTTTCTTTTATTCTTTTACTAACATTTAAAATTAAGTTTCTAGATTGTTATGTTTATATCGTTGTTTAAATAGTTTTAGAGTAAAGTTAAAATAACATTATATTTCTTTATTTTATTCTTATAATCATAATATTTATTTTATTTTTTAAAATTTAAAAAAAAATAATTTAATCATCAATCTTATTCATATTTTGTCTTTCTTCTTTTTGCATTATAAATATACAATCATTCCAAAATATAACAACAAACTTTTGCATTATAAATATACAACCATTCCAAAATATAACAACAAACGTCCAATAATTTCTAGATACAAATCTTATTGATGAAGTTAGTGCCCAAGAACATTTTCGGAGATGGCAACTTACCCTAGTGAGACAATTGGACTTACCAAGATTTTTCATTTATTATGCTTGTTTCATCTAAGTGTATTGGACATACTTGGTTAGTTTCCAAGTGAGCAGGGTTTATATCCTACTCAATTGTGTACCATGTAAAGTTTTTATGGTAAAAAAAGTCCCGATCATTTTGTAATCTTTTATCTTTGATTAATGAATCTATCTTTCACAGAAAAGAACCACCCTATTTCTGGGAAAATGTGCACCAATACTAGTGCCATACATCCAGTCTTTCATATGTGTATAAAAAATTATTAGATTTTCTAATGGCATATGGCTTGACGGATTAGTATTATGGTTGTATGGGATAATTGATTTTGTGTGTGTCGAAACTTGGTTGAACTTGGTTGATTTTGTGTGTCGGGCGCTTCTCATGCGACTTGCAGACCTGAATACTCTTGTGCCCAGGACAAGAAATGTTGCTAACATTAGGCTCCATGGGGGATAGAGTCGTCCATGTGATGCTCTAAGGACTCATTTTGCAGTTCTAGTGCCTTGCTATTGGGCTATGGAGTCATTTACTAAGTCGACAAACAAAAATAAACCAAGAGTCAAAAGGGCAATATTTACAAACAAAGGAGCCACCGAAGGCTCAGACAAAACATTTCTTAAGAAAATGCCCATTTACTGGGCTGTTGAAAACTTCTTCACCCTCCAAATCCTGCAACCTGTACGTGTTATTTGAGGAAACTTCAGAGATTTTGAAGGGATTGATCCATAGGGCTTCAAATTTGTCGTGCTTGCCCTTGTCTTGCTTAGGAGCATCCCATTTCAGTACCAGGTCTCCTATCTGGAACTCCTCCTTCTTGGATTTCTTATCAAAAACTTGCTTGATCCTCTGCTGACGGTCCTGAACTTTGATCATCACCTGCTCTTTGACCTGCTGGACTTCTACCAGTTGATGAATTCTTCTGATCATGTCATTGTGCTCTTCTTGATGATCCTGGAGGAATTTCGCTACAGGAATGGCTAAATGAGAAGGAAAAACAACCTCTGCTCCATAGACTAATTGGAAAGGAGAGACGCCTATAGATCTCTTCGTGGTCACTCGATCGGCCCATAGAGCAAATTTCAATTTTGAATGCCAAGCCTTCTTGTTGTCTTCCAACAACCTTTTGATGATCCTTATCAGGATTTTGTTGGAGGACTCTGCCAAACCGTTGCCCTGGGGATAATATGGGGTGGAGTGAATCAGTTTAATCCCGAATTTCTCATATGACTTGGCTAACGGCTCAGCCCTGAAAGAGGTTGCGTTATCAGTGACAATCTTACTTGGGCAACCGAATCTTGTGACGAGGTCCTCCAGGAATCCAATGATTACCTTGTGGGAAGCACTCCTGGTGGGGATAGATTCAATCCACTTGGTAAAGAAATCTGTAGCAGTCAGGATCCATCTATGCTGCCCACTGGAAGCGGGGTGAATTTCTCCACTGAAATCTAGGCCCCATTGCTGGAAGGGTCCTGAAAGAACCACAAGATTTAACGACAAAGACTTAAGCTGTTGTTTTCCTGCAAATATTTGACATTTAGTGCAAGCTCTGACCCCTCTATGGACATCAACAAACGAGGTGGGCCAGTAGTACCTGGCTATGAGAATTTTGTGGGCTGTGGTCTTCTAGGAATGGTGCCCTCCACATAGGCCGCTGTTAAATTCGACCATGATCCTGTCGGCCTCTTGTGGATCAATGCATTTTAAAAGCACTCCCAGGGGGTCTTTCCAGTATAAAATTTGATCAATAAGGCAGTACCTGACTGCCTTGAGCTTCAGAGCTCTTGCTTTGTTTCTTTGCAGGCCATCTGGGGGCTGCAACTCCTACAGAAAATATATGACATCCTTATACCAAGGACATCGAGCCAACAAATGGTTCTGTTTGAGGGCCTACATCGAACAACTGATTCTGCTGATTTTCTGATTGTTCATTGACGAAATCCACCCCCAAAGCTTTGCGATTAGCTTCAGCCAACATCTTGGCTAAGCCTTGACCCTTGATCAATCTGGTAGGCCTTATCTCCAAGTAAAATTCCAAGATCTTGGCTATCCATTTACTTCTCTTCCCATCAATGTCGAGCTGGATAAGGATGTCCTTCACAGAGGCTGAAGGAACGTATGCGGTCACTTTTGAGTGCAAGACATAGACTCTGAAATCTTTGAGAGATTTCACTAAGGCATAGGCCTACGTCTCCATGATTTCGTACCTGACCTCTGCATCTCTTAACACCTTGCTGAAGAAGGCGATGGGTTGCTCTAGCCCTTCCTCATTTTTCTGCAATAAGACCGCTGCTACTGTATCAAAATAAGCGAAAGAGAAGATTAAGAAATCTTTGGAATAGTCAGGACTGATCAACACAGGTGCCTCAGTCAATGCCCTTTTTATTTGAACAAAATATTCCCTGGGTTCGGTTGTCCATTTTACTTCATTTCCCTTCTTGAGCATAGCTGTGATGTGTTTCACCAGCTCAGCAAAGTTCGAGACAAATCTCCTCAGAAAATTAATCTTCCCCAAAAAGGCCTGAACTTCCTTCTTAGACCTGAGAAGCGACAGGGTCCGAATTGCCTCCACTCTGCTAGGATCAATCCTCACTCCTTCTGCTGATACTATATGGCCTATTAGCTTCCCCTCCTCCATAGAAAACAAAGATTTTTTGGGATTTAGGGAAAGGCCAAAACTTCGACAATTCAAGAAAACTTTCCTCAGGTGAAAACAATGCTCTTCATTTGACCTGGAGAAGACTGTTATGTCATCTAGATAGATCACCACAAACTTGTCTTTCTCCCTGATGAAAGCTATATCCATGGCCCGCTGAAATGTGGCTCCTGCATTCATCAACCCAAAAGGCATTTTGGCATACATGAATGTGCCCCAAGGAGTGGTGAAGGCCGTTTTTTCACTGTCCTCAGGCATGACCGATATCTGATTATAACCAGAAAAACCATCGATCATGGAAATCCTAGATGCACCGGTTACCCTTTGCAATATGTGTTCCATGTTGGGCAGGGGATAATTATCTTTCTTTGAGCTCCTGTTTAGGTTCCTGAAGTGGACACAAAGCCTGATTTCTCCACTTTTCTTCCTTACCAGAACCAAATTGGACACCCATTTGGAATATCTCAAGGGGACGATGATCTGGGCCTCTAACAACTTCTTTACTTCTTTCTCCATGACATGCAACAACATGGGATTTATCTGTCTTAGCTTCTGCCTGAATGGCTTAGCCTCTTCCTTTAGTGGGATCTTATGTTCAATGACAGATGTGTCATACGTCTTGAGGTCTTCGTAGGTCCATGCAAACACATCAGAAAATTCTTTCAACAACTCAGTATATTCGACCCTCTATTCTATGGTCAAAATCCTTGACAACTTGACAAACTTAGGCTCCTCCAGTGTGCCAATGTTGCACTCGACTGTGTCAACATCTTCATCTGAAACTCTACCCTTTACTGCCACATCATTTCCATCGAACAATATTTCTAAAGGAATTAGTCCCCTCAGAATGTGATTGCTAGGTAGCTGAATGATCTGGTGGTTAGCAATTTTATTTAAAAACACCTCAGGGTGAGGGTTATCTTCCGTATCAGGATCCTGATCAATGTACAATGCATAAAATTCATCAACAGAATGGAGAAATTTCTTGATTTCCAGATCATCTTCGAATACCTTCCAATGCTTGACATTGTCTGGTACAGAGGGCCTATATTTTATCTCAACATCATATTTGGCCATAGACGGCTGAGGGACCTTGAACTGGCTAGCTGAAACAGCTAAAGAATTGGCCACAACATTATCCTCCCTTGGAATAAAAGAGATGTTGAAGGCTGAGAAGAAATTGTCAATTAGGTCCCATACTTCATTTCTGTAATTTCTGAGTTGAGGGTGCTTAGCCTGATAAGCATTTCTGATCTGTTGGACCACCAACTCTACATCTCTGAACACTACTACCTACTGAATTCCCATTTCCCTTGCAGCTCTTAATCCTAGAACAAGGGCTTCATACTCTGCCACATTGTTGGTGGTTTCAAATTCCAGCTTATATGATAGGGATATGGTTTCCTGAGAAGGGGACACAAAAGGCACCCTAGCACCAATGCCTTCCCTGGAACAGGCTCCATCAAAAAACATTTTCCAAACAGGGGTGATGGAGGGAGGAAATTCATGAGGAGTGGTGGGCTTCTCTTTGATTTCAAGAGGAGGCTCAGGAGCATGAGTGATTTGCAGCAAACTGGAACCTAAATCAGTGTCCAAGGCAAAAATGGGATGGTTGGTAGGATTGGCTTCATCACTGATTATATAGGCCAATTGGGCTTCCCTATATAGCCTCCTATGTTCTCCTCCAAATATTGGGATAGTAGCATATGTGAGTTCCATCTGCAAAGTTCCCCCTAGTATTTTTATCCAAGATCTTGATAAAAACATACTGAACTTGGGGGAGACATCAACCACTACAATATCCATGACCACACTTTTCATGGGCAACTGAAACAAGGTCACGACCAGGTCTTTGATAACCCCGAGACATTGAACTTTCCTAGAGTCGAAGGAATAGAGGTCATGATAGGCTCAGGTGACTTCCAACCCTAATTCTTCCATGACAGTTTTGGGCATGAGGTTGTGAGAAGCCCTTGAATCCATCAAGCAGTTGTGCAGTACCTTGTCATGTATGTTCAAGGAAGTGTAGAAGGGAGGGGATGAGTCATTCCTATCTTCTACCATAGGACCTAGAATAACTGCAGGCTTTTCATCTTGAAAATTAATGGAGTCTGTGGGAAGGCATGAGATCTCAGACTGTAAAAGCTCAGAGAAGCGTTTCTTGAACCCTTCATGTTTAATCAACTCGGTTAGGGGCACATGGATTCTGATTTTCTGAATTTCATGCTCGAAATTAAAAGAAGGTGTAAGCTTCTGGATTTCTCTTATTTTGGGAACATGACTCTGAACTATGGGAGAGAGGGGTCGGGTCTTCTTACCTCTGTGACTGTCCACTACTTCATTAGCAGGTTTCTCTGTTCTAGTGGACTGCTCAAGAACATCCGGTGCTACTGTCTTTCTCTTAGACCTTAGATCATACCTGCCTTGGCTGCCACTAGCCTTGTCTTCCTTGCTCAGTTCATTTAGCTGACTGTCCACGAGAGACTCCTCGTATGCTGATTGAGTGAGATGAGGAAAAGGAGGAGTGTCTCCGAGGCAATGGATTTCAGGATCAAGTTCTCCTGTTCCCCCTTCTTCTTCCTTGGCCATAAAATTGTTTTGGAAAGGGGCCTGAATCTTCTGGTCTTCTATGTCTCTTCCCCTCTCCCTTTGCACAGTAGGGGAAGTAATATTGTTTGGCCTCCTGAAACCTCCTTTGTTTTCAGCGTTCCGAGGGCCCTTGTATGCTTGCCTCCCTTCCACCTTCATTCTCTCCATCTCTGCAGACAGAGACTTCACCATCCTGGTCAACTCATCCACTTGAGGTTGGGGCACCGATGGGCCAGAAGTTGAGGCTTCCGACCTTCCCTTTCTCCTGTCTGCGTTGGCCTTGTTTCTCAGTCTATCAGCTGCTAATACATTGGATTCCACTTCTATGGACACATCTTTCATTTGAGATAAGGAGGTGGCTCTTCTTTCTCCCAGTAACAGACAAAAATTGGGGCCAAACGCACTAGCATAAGAAATCTTGGTTGAGGCTTCTGAAGGCTTTATTTCGGCAGAGATTTTTTTATACATCTTATTGAATCTTTTGGAGAAGTCAAAGACAGACTCTCCATCCATCTTCTTCAAATACCCGAACTCTATCATGCAATACATGAAATCCTTCCTATTGCCCCACTGCCTCAGGAAAGCACTATCCAGGGCTTCAATCCCAGCAATAGATCCGGGGGCCAATCCTCTAAACCATTTCCTCACCTCGCCATCCAGGCTCTGGATGAAGACTCTCATCCAGACATCTTCATTTTCAATGTTCAGGTTGTCTGCATAACCGTAGAAAGCAGCCAGGTGCTCTTCCGCAGTTATGTCCCCTTCCCCAGTGAACTTGGGCATATACTTCATGTAATATCCAACAGGGAGAGGATTCATAGGATGAGGTAGGATTAAGGGAGCATATCTGGCAGCGACTATGGCATCCATTCTATTTAGAGGGGGATTAGCACCAACCATAGGGATATTAGGTGGAGGAGAACTTGGAGGAGAAGGAGTTCGCAAAGGGGCTACTGGGAATGAGTCTCGGAGAAGGATGGGAAACAAAAGGGGATTTAAGGAGAAGGATAACAGGCTCAAGTCAGTAGATGCTCCTCTTAGTGCAGGAGTGGTAACAATAACAAGAGGAGGAGTGGGGAAATATTTAGCGGTCCTGGGTCTACGCCAAAGTACAGCTTCAGAGGAGAGGGGAGTGACAAGGGCTTCTCCCTCCAATGTCAGACCAGGAGGGGAAAACTCAGCGGGAACACTCCCAAAATTTAGGAAACGAGAAACCTCGGAAGGAGGTCTATTAAGAAACTGAGGAGGATAAAATGGAGTTCCTATAGAAGGGGATGGCGGATTACCTGATTCGGCGGTGGAAGTTTCTTCTTCAGAGGCCTTTCCTTTTCTGAGAACCACCTCTGGATCAGTTTCAGGTGTAGCTAGAGGCAGCTGTGGATGAGACCGCGTGTGTCTGCCTCTGAAAGCCACAATTAATAGAGTAGGTTCGCCCCAGTGGAGTCGTCAGAATGGTGTTTCCAGGTGCACAGTAGCAATCTTCAAAAGGCTCTAATACCTGATGCACCTTCAGAATCAGAGGCTCAATGTCGTCCTACCCAGGGAAAATCTTCAATTTCGTCCCCGACAACGGCGCCAGAAATGTTAGCGTCAGAAGTCACCCCTGGATTGCAGTAGGAGCAGAGCCCAACACCCATTAGTTTATTGTCACGATTTTTTTAATGGGGTGATTGGATGGAAGTTAACTCAAAACGATGTGGTTCTAACTCCAAAACTAGGCCAGGCATGCATAGGCAGGTAAGGTCTTAGATAAACTTCAGACATTAAGTTGTAGTAAGGGTGAGTAGGGGGAAGACTTGTATAAGAGGAAAGCAAAGGTTTGTTGTAAACATCAGGTTTCTAACAGACTGTAGGGGAAAACATCTAAATGCAAGATCTTCTTACATTCAAATGTAGAAAACTGGAGAATACAACAATGAAACAATAAATCTTTTATCATAACATAACTGCAATAACTCGCACGAATCAGTCGATCACGAACTCTCTCAGTATGAGATGAAAACTAGATGGGGTGAGAAGACTGTCTGTCATTAAGCAAGAAATCTTACATACCGATACATGACCAGAGAACTAGAGTGTGTGCTAAAACTTTACAATCGGGAGCTTCGCTCTACCATCGATAGATTACAAAAATGCAAAAACTGAGTCTATATACTCAGAAAATTCGCCTAACAGCGACGTGCTCAATCATCCAAGGCTTGGTGTCTCTTCAACCAAATTCGGACGGGTATTCTTTGTCAGACGCCACCTTAACTGCGCGTGGCTCCTGCAAGGGGAGTAGCTGAGCCATTAAGTGCCGAGCTAGCGTGTGCAGACCTCCTCCGGCTAGTCAAGAACTCGGCATGGATTTTTTGGAAAAATGGGTACACATGACCCTCTCGAGCAGACCGCTTGCCAGACCCTCCATACCTCACACTTAATGAATGAGGAGAGGTTTCAACCACCCCTTCTTGCCTTCATTTACTCCAAGCGAATACCAAGATCGAGGTCAAATCCGATGGCACCTGGAGATCGCGGTGATCCCTTCTGTGATCAAACATGATGCCTTTGGAACTTCTTGTGCAACTCCTTTCTTTCTCGAGTGACCACGGGCTGTGACCCTGTGTTTTCTCTCAAAGGCACTTTCAACGTTCGTGAATAGGAAGGGGCTGATCCCTGCTTCTTGAAATCGCGATGAGCGAAACACCGAGACGACTTAATCTGGTGCCACACGTCCCTCTTGATCTGACGGTCCTGAATTCCCTTAGTGATGCTATGGGCCCGGGTCCTGAACACTCCCGACACCTCGTGCATTGAGAATATGATGGAGCTGTTCTTTGCGCCTTGAAATTGCGATGGGCGAAACAACAAGTAACCTAATCACGTGCCAGGTGTCTCATGTGGATGGACGAATGAGATTGCTCCGCGATACCGCGGGCCTGACTCCAGGCGCTTTCGGTGCTTCAGGGTTCGAGGTTTCGAGATGCAGAACAATATGGAACTTTCACCTTTCTAACTCGCGACTGTCGAAAAGCTGACGTGACCAGATCATATGCCACGTATCCTTTGGATGGACGACTGCTACCCTTTCCTTCATGCAATATGGGTGCTATCCATTGCGCTATCCTCGACGCAACTTCACTAACTGTGATGTCCCGCCAACCGTTGATCTGCCCCTATGGATGGATCCTGACCGTCAACAATATAATCCTGCCCGCTTACTTGCCTGGAGGCCCAAAACGAGATTTTTCCATGCTGCGCTCGGGCGCTTCTCATGCGACTTGCAGACCTGAATACTCTTGTGCCCAGGACAAGAAATGTTTCTAACATGCCTTAGGAATCAAACCTGTGGTATTAATATCCAAGAAGAAATCAAAGTTATAAATAAAATTTAGTTTTGAACCATGATAATCCTAAAAGAAAAATATTTTTTTGATAATTCCATGCATGATAGCACACACCACATCCTACACCTTCACCACAAATTTTGGCACTTACGCTTGCCGTGACCAACCCTCCATGAATTGTTAGACTTGTTGCAGAGGTCCCGTATCCACACGTTCCTTTACAATGGAAAACAATAGGGAGAATTTAGTAACACCATGAATATTAATACAAATGCGATTGAAATTTACTGAATTTTTTTAACAAGATTTATCCCATCCCATTGATATTATCCCTAGAGTCATAGACAACATTGGATTTGTTAAGGTAGATACCACAAGATAAATAATATACAAAGGTTTATCAAAGAGTCTCCACAATGACATACGAGTGCAACAAGGGTGCTCAGTCTCACCCTCATTTTCTAGGTTATAAATCCACCAACTAGAGAAATGGGTACATAAAAAGGGGTGAATTGGGGTAAAAATAGCAAGGCTAATAATTGAGGTCCTTCTATACATAGATGATGTTATATTGGTAGCAAGGACCCTTTGGATAGTATAATATGGTCCAAGGGTTAGTTTTATTGGTAAATTATTTTGTTCTATATTTATAAAGACTTCGAGATCAAATTTCATTGGGTATTTTAAGCTTATAGGTAGTTGATAATCAATCTACTTTCCATCCAAAAATTTCAGAAAAGAATGGGAAGAGATCTACGAGAGCTAGCATGGTAACTAACACACTTAGTTTTTTTAATGTGTGCAAGGATGGGTGAAATTATTCTAATAAATAATCATGAACAAAATTATTCCTGAGAATTTGAATTTTGAAAAACTTTTTAAATTGGTTTTGCATTGGTTCCAAGCCTCACCCCATGAGCTTCATTTGGTTGATGCCTTGATTATAGTGGGAAGCCCTTCATCTTAGTAGTTTTTAGAAACTTTGTAAATGGAACATGGTAACAACAAATCCATGAGAGCCATGTTAAATATCATCAATGGTATATGATCACTAATGGAAAGGATAATTAGTAGTTTTAGAAAATTTATGGTAATAATGACTATGTTTAAAGCATGTTAAACAAAGAGGATTTCCAAAACAAATAATAGCTAATGAATGTTTTTCCACCATTTAACTTACTCCTATACATTTGTCCAATTATTTTTATATATAAGTATGAAAATATTTTCTTAAACTATTTTCTTAATAATTTTATAAAATTAATGTAAAAAATCTTAAAAAAAATTAAAAAAAATCAAATCTTTGAAAACACACATCAATTCATTTTGAGTTTCAAACATATAGAAATGAAAACCTTATTTTTTAAACCACCAAATTGTCTAGAGTTAACAATTATCTTCTTTTAAATTAAAAAAGGGATTGATTTTAGGGTCTTGTAATCATATGAGCGTCAGTGAAGCAAAAAGACATGCAAATAGATTTGATCCATAAAAAAATTAATATAGACTATTTATCCAATATCACACCCACTCCTAATTGGTTGATTTATTGAAAGGATGAGTGAAACAATTAGAACAAATGTCATTTTGTAATGAAACCCTTCTTTTATGAGTATTGTTGAGAGGATTGATTTGTCTTTCATAGTGACTTTTCCAATTTGAACTCTATCTTCAATGTATACTAGAACACACTCTCAAGAGAAAGGATGTTGAGCAATTATAACTCCTTTAAATGTGTATTCATTTGATGTTGGAGTTTTTCCTTCGGGTTTGTTCAAAGTAATAAATGTGATATATGGTGTTTAATTGATTGTGTGGTTGACAATTGTTGTTTTCTTTCTTCATTCTAGTGTATCCATATATGTATTTACTTTATGGGAGGTCACATACATTTCTCACTACGTGGATTTTACCTCAAATTAACCAATTAATGCTACCATGATTTCCTTTACACAATCAATCCTCCACATCATTTTTATCGATGGTTGGAATTGTGGTTTATACCTACAATAATATTACTATTTTGTTGGAATCCTTTGCTTGGAATTCATCAATTCCTCAACATTGTGCAATGCTTATAGTTAAGGTGTGCTCTTCAATTGAATTGAAGTTTAGAGTTCATTTCATAGTGTGATGTGTAACCATAAGCAACAACTTGGGATTACATCATATGCTATGTACAAAGTGTAGGGAGTGCCACCTACAATCATCCCTTTGATTTTTTTTCCCCACATATATCAAGATGCAATTAAAACCATTCAAGTAAAAATTCTCCAAGATGCATTTGCAAAGTTCATCTCCCAGCTAATGCGCATTGAAATGAGCTACAACCATCAACCCACAAGCATATGAATACATATTAAATGCATCATGGTTATAGTTATAACAATGAAGAGGAGTAGTGTTTTCATTTGTAATATTGCACACACACACACACACACACACACACACACACACACACACACACACACACACACACACACACACACCTGTATGCATGAATATGCATATGCATATATATTGAATATGCATAGGTATGGTTGATTAAGAACATTTATACAACTAACATTATATACCGTGTTTGTAAAAAAAATTTGTTACTTATTATATCTATAAAATGCTATGTACTCGAGTCATCAAGATCTCATTACTCTCATCATTGTCCTGAATTTTAATGTATCATGTTATGCCATTTAGATTATAAAACATTAGATCACGTAAAATCGATTTTAATGCAACATTGAGTATTACAGAACACTGAAAAATCATTATAAAAAATAAATGTTGTATGTGTTGATCTCTAAAAAATTCAAATTTTTATAGGTGTTCTATAGATGCGAAAGTGGGAAGACATTATGGATTTGGACACTCAATACCTAGAAGACATGATAAATTTTTTAGCTAAAGATCTAACATAGACAGAAATAGGAGGGGATCAAGTTGCTATTATTCCATATAGTCGACTTGAAGATTTTATAAATGGGGAGAAATTAGATGAAGATGCTCCCACTCAATTTGTTGTTAATACAAAGTGATCTAAATAAGTAGAGGGTATTGTATGTACTCACATCAACAAATATCTGGAATATGCTATGCGATTCTTTATTTGTTTAATATAATTATAAATTTCTAATTCAAGTTAAATATGCAAAAAGAGTGTGGACATGTTTCCTAATTTGTTATCATTGTTCTTATCTATTTATTGGTGTGCATATGGCCCGGAGTCCACATGTAAACTCCCAAGTGGTGAGATTACAATGAATCCACAATGATCAATAAAAAAAAATGCAATCAAAGCCAAAGCATTAAAGTTGTTTGTAGATGTCACTTCATCATGTATTGACTTTGTGTTCGTCCAAATGATGTTTTTTAATATGGACTGGGTGTAGGCATACTGATAAATATGGTGGTATGTGTCACAGGAATAATGTTGTGGGTAGACCTGAAACATTCAAGTATGCACCACATTTATCATTTGATATACATGCTAGTATGGAAAAGATGATTGAAGATGGTTTTAGCGTTACAATGGTTTGGGACAAATTCATCTTCAATGTGAAGCACCAATCAGGTGAGTTATTCACAGGGGTAACTTGTGATACCTTAATGACGAGGAAGGATATTTCTAACATTTAACATAATATTAGAAATAAATAATATATGAAGGATGAGAGTGGTACAACAAGTGTCGATTGTTGGTACACTCAGTTTCTAGATAGTTTTTTTTGCTACGAAAAGAAAAATATTGTGAAAAACATACCATTTATTATAGGCATACAAACACATTGGATGCATTCGATGATGGTGAGGTATTCACACAACAATGTTATTTCCATGGATTCCACATTTAGTACCAATATGTATGGGGTACGCATTATCGATGTTTTCATTTATTTATGGTGATCAAAATGAATTCTTATGTTTTCACGTTAATATTTATACTTATGTGCTTTGAATGTAGTATCAATTTTATATGTTAATGGTATTTGAAAAACATTGTAATGGTGTTCCAATGGCTTGGGTGATTTCATCACATAATACTACATATGATATTCACAAATAGTTGTCAGATTTATTTTCTATGGGAGTGAAAGAACGCCCAGATTGGCATGTACGAGAATTTATCAAAGATGATGTCGCTACTGAAATTCATGAATTAAGGTTCCACATTTGTTGTTTCTCAAAAGAAATATGAAAAAGTAATGTTACATTCATATAATTTACTCTCTTCTAATGTATCACTATTTCAGGAGTTTAACCAATTCTCCCATCCCGCTTTGTGTATGGCATGTTCATCAAGCATGGGAGAAACATGTAGGAAGCAAAGTCAAAGTCAAAGAAAACAAAGTTCACATTTTTCGTGCATTAGGAGAAATAATGCACTCATGCCAAGATGATGAGCCTGTATGAAAAGTTGTTGCAATAATATTTTAGGAATTTAGTGAAGAGAAAAAATTTCTAAAATATTTTGACACCACTTGGCTATCCAATGATAAAATATGTAAGTGTCATGTAACATTAAATCGTGATTTTTTTTTTTCCATAATAGCATGTTTTTAGTCAATACTTTATAGTTGGTGATAAAAAAAAATTCCAGATATTTGGGAAAAAACTTATAGGAAATTCCCGCATTCCAATTAAGACACAAATAATTCAATTGAATCCTACCATAAGTATCTAAAATATAGATACCTATATGAGGAAAACAATGCATGACACAAACAGGTGGATTATTTAATTTTTGTGTTGTTGACAATAGTTGGATTATATTATATTCATAATCAACAATTAAAGGAAGCAAGAGTTATAAGGCCCAAAAAGTGTGAGAAACAAGAGACTCTCTCAAAGGCTAGAGAAATTCAAATACCAGATGAAGAATGTGTGTGTGATCCCAACAGTATGAATGGATTTATGGTTTGTAGTCAAAATAAGGGTAGTCCTAATACCTGGTATAATGTCATATACACAAGGTCTGAGTTTAATTTTTGTAGTTGTGATTGGGCGTTGAATGACAATGTTTGTAAGCATGTATTCAAAGTTCAACTGTGGGCAATTGAACATGATTTGGACATTAATACATTAGAAAATGTTTTTAGTCCGATTATTGATATACTTGTATTTTTAGTTGATTTAAATAAAAAATAGCAATGGGCCCACTACAAGAAGACCAAACAAAAAATAACCATGTAAATATTTTATCAGATCATGTTGATCTTGACACTTCAACATTGAACAATCTGATATAAGGTTGATAGATTGCAAGTTTTACATGCATCAATCAATAAAAGAGCAAGGAATATTTTGAACAATTTTCCTACATATGTGGACCATTCTGAAGCAATTAACAACTTTTTTTTCACTTTAGAAGCAAAGATAAACAAAAAAAATTGCTAGTTCCATGTCTCTATATAAAATCATGACTAAGATACAACACATTTTTTTGAGCCCGCAAAGTAAAAAGATACAACATTTTCGTCAGAGACATTAAACTAAAGATAAACCACAGTTTCAAAGGGTTGGATGGGTTCACATAAAGTCAATGAATAACATGGATAAGAAAATGGAACTATTTTCTTCAAAAGATCATAGGAATGTGAAACGAACCTCTCATCATATGCAACATTATGTTCCAGAAAATATAGGTATTTTAATTAGAGATTTTAATTTGTTTTACATTAGATGAATTATATTATTAGCCTCAATGAGATTGTAGAAATGTTATATGATTGTTGTTACAACGAAGGAATCCAGATCTCAAAATGAACCTCACCACATCTGACATTGTCAACTATGATTATTTTCGGATGATATTGTCGAGGGTAACATAGCTACACATTTTGAATTTAATGTTGAGAAATGAGAGTCATAAAATTATTTATATAGTTCAATTGAAGCTTGTCTAATTAAATATTTAGTGCATTGTGTCTTGCAATCAACACTTACTTTTTTTTTTTTTTTTAATTTTTTATGTTGTAAGCTCAACCAAATGATGTAGTGATCCAAGAAATTAGTATAGAAAATCCAATAATCCCATTGATTCCAGATTTGAACATACGAGGTTTGGCGAAAGGCAAAATTAATGTTAAAGATGTTGGCAATTGTAATTGTTCAAAGAATATTTTTTTTATAATGCATTTAGTTTTGTTTGCTACATAATCTATATGGGAGGAAAAAATACGTTGTTTGCATTGATGAATTATTTTGATCTTTGGGGTCATAATTTAGAGGAAATAATTGTTTTCCTTCTATTTTTCATATTTTTTCTCCTCCATACTATATCATTTTCTTTATTTATATTTTTTTTACAAAGAGTTATGGAGAACAAAGAATTTTCAAAGATTATTTTATAAGACATAATAAAAATGTTGTATTCATACATGAATTCTACTGATCTTATACCTTTCTACTTTTTTTTCCCATAGTTTTAAACATTCCCTTAAAATAAAGACATGTTTTTTTGTCATTTAATTTTTATATCAACTTTTTTTAAAAGGGATCAATATAATTGTTTTGCTCATAATTTCCGAGAACGAATGTTTTGTTATGTTTTTTTTTTTCATCCATACTATATATATATATTGATTTTTTGAACATACAGTTATGGACAATCAAAGTGTGTCAAAGTTCATTTCAGCGATACATGGTATCACTACTCAACAACAATTTCTTATCGGCATTCAAGATATGATTAGTAGGATAAATGGAACTTCAAGAAACATTTTTTATGAGACACTTCATTGTTTAGCTAAGTTGAAGGAAATGGTCCATGAGTGTCAGCATGTTTCTGACAGGGAAGCCGACATAAAGCCACAAAGAGAATTTCTCAAAAGGAAAAGGGGTCGTCAAGTTCATATAGATGTTAATTGGTGTTGTATTTTTCATAAGTTTGATTGTATTTTGGAATAGGTTACATTATGTTTAGCATTTCAGGGATTTTTAAAATTGTTGGGTTTTTGATACTTTATTACTAGTTATTTGTCATAGTATTATTGATATGAAGTTCATTTTTCTTTTATACATGTCAACAATACATTATTTCCCCATCATACTATGTTTTTTCTCTCGATATGTTGCAATGTATTGTGTTATTCATATATTGTAGGTAATTGTAATTGTTCAAAGAATATATATTTTTTATAATTCATTTAGTTTTGCTTCCTACATAATCTATGTGGGAGGAAAAAATATGTTGTGTTGATTGATGAATTCTACTGATCTTTGGGGTCATAATTTAGGGGAAATAATATTTTCTCCTCCATATTATATCATTTTATTTATTTATGTTTTTATTTTACCAAGAGTTATGGTAAACAAAGAATTTTCAAAGATTATCTTATAAGGAATGAATAAAAATGTTGTATTCATACATGAATTCTACTGATCTTTAGGCTATAATTTTCAGTAATTTTTTTATTTATTATGTTATTCTTGTTTGTCTAAGTTGAAAGCAATGATCTGACATTTTCAACATGTTTGTGATATGGAGGAAGTTTCAACATGTTTGTTCAAATATAAAAAAATATTGATGTCAATATTGTAAAATTATTACTCTCCATGTTTGGCCATGTGACATACTGTTCAAAGTAAACTTCCATACCAAATTCAAACATAAAATATATTTTTCTTCAAATCTCACAATTAATATTCAATTAATGTAATTAATATTTTACTTTTAAATTACCACTATATCGCATTGTTTTATATTGAATCTCTTGACATATTACAGTTCAAGTCTCTCTTTATGAAAGAACATTAACATTCAATTTTATGATAAGTTTTCTTATCAGTGTCACAACGAGAATCCAACTTTCATAAATGTGCATTTACATAAGTTAGGAACTTCCATAAATGCACATTTATGGAAGTTGGCTTTTGCATATGCGTTCTTTCGTATATGCGTAGATACTAAATCCAAATTCCATAAATGTGCATTTACAAAAGTTGGATTCAGTGTCTACGCATATATAAAAGTGCACATATGAGGGAGCTAAATTTTGTAAATGTGCATCTATAAAATTTTCTTCCATAAATGTGAATATATAGAAGTTGGCTTCTACATATACGTGCTTCCGTATATGCACATATATTGAATTCAACTTTTGTAAATGCACATTTATGGAAGTTGGATTTAGTATATGCACATATACGGAAGCACGTATATGTGGAATCTAACTTCGGTATATTCACATTTATGGAAGCAACTTTCGTATATGTGCATTTACAGAAGTTGGCTTCTGCATATGTGCGCTTCCGTATATGCACACATATTGAATCCAACTTTCGTAAATGTGAATTTACGGAAGTTGGCTTATGTATATGCACATTTATGCAAGTTGGATTTTGTATATGTTCATATACGAAAGCGCGCATATACTGAATCCAACTTCCATAAATGCACATTTACGGAAGCTAGAAACTTCCATAAATGCATACTTATGGAAGTTGAATTTAATATCTTCACATATATGGAAGCCAAATTCCATATATGCACATTTACGAAAGACTTCCAACTTCTATAAATGCACATTTACGGAAGCCACCTTCAATAAATACACATTTACAGAAGGCATCTTTCATATATGGGCATATACGGAAACCAACTTCCATAAATGTGCATATACAGAAGCCAACTTCCATATATGTGTGCTTCCATATAAGCACATTTATAGAAGTTGGCTTCCATATATGCTTATTCCGTATATGTGCATATACTAAATCCATCTTCCATAAATTTGCATTTATAGAAGTTGGCTTCCGTATATTCTCATTTATGGAAGTTGGCTTCCGTATATGCACACTTCCGTAAGCCTTCCATAAATGAACATATATGGAAGCGTGCATTTACGAAAATCAACTTTCGTATATGCCCATATACGAAAGTCGCCTTCTGTAAATGCGCATTTAGAGAAGTTGGATTCCATACATGCGCGCTTCCATATATGCGCGCTTCCATATATGCGCACTTCCATATATGCGCATATATTGAATCAAACTTCCTTAAATGGGCATTTGCGAAAGTCGATTTCCATAAATGCACATATACGAAAGCTGTTTCTGTAAATGCGCATTTATGGAAGTTGTCTTCTGTATAAACGTGCTTCGATATATATATATATATATATATATATATGCATATACAGAAGACAACTTATGTATATGCGTATTTATGGAAGATTCCTTCCATAAATGCATAATATGGAAGCACGCATATACAAAAATCAACTTCCTTATATGCACATATACGAAAGTAATCTTTCGTAAATGCGCATTTATAGAAGTTGGCTTCCATACATGCGTGCTCCCATATATGCACATATATTGAATCCAACATCTGTAAATGAGAATTTGTGGAAGTTGACTTACATAAATTCACATATACAAAATCTTCTTCCATAAATGATCATATACAAAAGTTGGATTTTGTACATGCGCGCTTCCATATATGTGCATATACTGAATCCAACTTCTGTAGACATGCATTTAAGGAATTTGGCTTCCTTTTATGCACATTTAGAGAATTTAGCTTATGTATATGTACATATATGAAAGCGTGCATATACGGAAGCCAAATTCCACACACACACACACACACACACACACACACACACACACACACATATGGAAGGTTTCTTCCATAAATGCGCATATACAGGAGTTGACTTCCGCATATGCATGCTTCCGTATATACGCATATACTAAATCCAACTTCCATAAGTGCGCATTTACGAAAGTTGGTTGCTTCTGTAAATGCACATATATGAGAGTTGGCTTCTGCATATACACACTTCAATATATGTGCATATATTGAATCCAACTTCCATAAGTGCGCATTTACGAAAGTTGGATTCCTTATATGCACATTTATGGAAGTTGGATTCAATATATGCGCATATACAGAAGCATGCATATGTGGAAGCCAACTTCCATCCAGCTTTTGTAAATACACATTCATGGAAGTTGGCTTCCGTATATGCAAAGGTTTCTTTCATGCATTTACGAAAAGTTGCTTCCGTAAATGCACATATATGAATGTTGACTTCTGTATATTCACGCTTCCATATATGTGCACATACAAAAATCAACTTCTATAAATGTTCATTTACGGAAGTTGGATTTAGTACATGCACATATATGGAAGTGTGCATATACGGAATCCAACTTCCGTAAATGCACATTTATAGAAGGTTGCTTTTGTAAATCCAACTTCTGCATATGCGCATTTATGGAAGGTTGCTTCTATAAATCCAACTTCTAACAAATTCTAAACATGCTCATCCAATCACGTTATACTTAAAAAGTTCAATCAAGGTATTGCATTGATTGAAAAGAGAAAAATCCCACTTTTCTATTCATTTTGTTTTCCATAATCTCAAAGCATCTATGCTTAAACATGTATACTTAAAATACAAGTTGTCTACATTATTATATTCCACAATTACCAACAAAGATACAATAATTTTCTTTTGAAATTAGACTATATAAAATAGGAAACATAAAGTATGTAAAAAAAATATGAAACTCCTCTTGTTGATACAAGAATGTGAAAAAATTGTTTTATTATATTATATTATATTTTATAAATATTTAAATTAAAATTGGATTACATGCACAAAATAAAAAGCTATGTTTTGTTCATTTAGTTTTTCCATAATGTTGAAGTATTTATGTTTAAACATGTATATTTATGATATAAGTTCTTTATATTATCATATTCCACAATATATTCCACAATTAGCAGCAAACACATATTAATTTCTTGTAGAAATTAGAATATATAAAGTAGGGCACATAAAATGCTTGTAAAAACGAAACTCTTTCCTATGTTGGAGAGGCTAGACTGCAATACTTTTTATATTTAAATAAAAGTGACTTTCATAAAACCAATTTTTTTGTTGTGCTTTATGTGCCAAAAAAAATTGAGATTCAAAAGATAAAGAAAAATACTAGAAAGTTCATTTATTGAAACTATGTAAAGACTCATGCCTTGTAGGCTTAAGGATTTTCATGTCTTTTTACGTATCCTTTATTTATACTAAATACTGATCAATTCTATAAATTTGTAGCCCAAGTTACTTAAACTTGGTGCATTGTTTAGACTTCAAAGTAGCAAATCTAGTGGGTTTCGTTAGACCAATACTAGTTGAACATATATGTTCTATGTATTGTTTGCGAGACTTGAAACCGCATGATTTCAAGTCCTTTGGTGTGATTCTTGTCCTTTTAACCATAGAAGAATCATTTACCTTTTTTGTCTTATGTAAAACTTACAACACTAACAATAAATATCGAAATTGATATTGATATAATGAAAATATGGGTATAGGGTATAGAACTTACCTCTCCTAATTTTTCTTCAAGTGGAGGTGAATGTTGTAATGGTTGAAGATGATGTGATATATGGTGGATTTTTTAAAAATGTGTTGCATTTCCACCATCATGTCCACCATCATTTGCGTGAAAAGGATATTTGGGAGATGTATATGCTTTATTGTAAACATAAAATTATAAAAAAGATATAAGTATGCAACTCAAACCGAATTAAATGTAAAATTTTGCTAATGATTACATAAAATTATAAAGACATACAAACGTACTTTGTGTTTCCACATTGAATGTAAAGATGGTTGTAACATTTGATATATTTCATTTACATTCTTTTCATTTTTTTGACTATCTTTTGGGGTTTGTAATGGTTGTAATGGTTCTGAAAAATACACCTGCACCATAAAGACGAAATAATGTATAGATTAAAAAAATTAAATCTATATAATTAATGAAAAATCACAAAAGAAAATCCAAAAAAAAAAAGAATATTCATTTTTCACCTTGTCATCCTAGTAGAATATAACAATTTATATGTTAATGTTTTTATGAAATAGATTGTATGGAAGCAAAACTTACTTCCCCCAAAACCCCTTGAAATATAGGTGAGCGTCGTAATGGTTGAAAACTTTATGCTGGTTGGGTATCCAAGTTAGTGGATCTATATTCAACAACAAAACTATGTGGTGATGTCTCTGGGGAATTTTGTTGATCAGGATAGGCATATCAATAACAATGGGGAATCAATATACAATTGATAACACAAATAAATACCATCTAATGTTAAAATGTCTTGAAAATGAATGCATGCAAAAAAATTGACTCAACTATGTACTCATTGTTATTACTAGTTTCTCCAAAGTTGAATATATGGGCATGCCCATCCAACTCTTCTTCCCCTACATCGTCAGAAGGCCTTGTCCTTTTTTTTTAACTGTAAAACAATATCTATCTGTTTAGTTGTGTCCATACCCATACAAGGTAAACTTTGATCCCAACGATTCATTTTTTCATGATTATTTTTCTTTGAATCATCGTTGAGTTGATCAAACATAGAAATTGATTGCGAAAAATGGTTTCAATGAATTTAGTCAATAAGAATAAAATTATATTATTAAAAAAAAACACATGCAAATGCCAATAAATACTTACAATGGAAATGATTTCTTCATTGAAAAAACTTTTATATGCCTGCATGTGTGCACGACACAACCTTGCATATGCATCATATTACAAATTTCCATTCTTCCTTTTAACCTTACTTGGTGATTTGGCAGCACACTTAGCATTTCCATATCTTACTCGACCTCTTGGGCATGGGGGAATTGGAGGGATATTATATATGATATCACGATGGTGATTAAGGGTGGATAGTTTTGATCAGGTCAAGATATTGACACAATCACCAACCAAACAATAAAATACATTTTTAATGCCTTTGATAACTACATCCTATTCATGTATATTTTCCTCCATTTTCTCAATTCACTATAAATGAATATGTAAACAACAATTTGTTTTGATGAAACAACAACACCGCCCCCCCCACCTAAAATTTTAATCTTAGTAGGTGGCACAATTTTATTTTTCACAAGGAAATACAACTTAACCTCTTTCATCGCCGGTCCTCTACCAAGCAATGCTCACATCCCCTTATCCATATTTCATCAACAATGGTACTTCATAACATCATCGTTGGAGGTTAATTGTGCCCCATCACCCTCACAAGATTTCCCATAAACACCGACGATGATGCGCCCTTCCTCTCTCCTAGTCATAGCCCAACTGCCACCATAGAACCTTTTCTGAAGTACACCTCAATATTTCCTTTTAAGCTGGGCCCACACACCAACCAATACATAAGTTGTACTCTCCCTTACATGTGGAAATTTAACGCTATCTAACACTCTACGGTGAAAGTTTCTGGTCATTGGAAGTTTCTTAGTGCACTCTTACCTACCTACACACTCCACTGATGATGCCATTGCCTCTACTCTCTAACAATTACACATTGAACCATCCTATGGACTGGATGAATCAGGTCGTCGCTGATTAACTCAACATCATTGATATCATTCTTGTCAAAGTAACGCCCCCTACAACTATCTTGAGGTCTCATCATCATTAATGAAGATAGTATTAGTGCCCAATGGTCAGGTAAATGAATGTTAAAAGGATTTTTCTTTCAATATTAAACTCTATAATTAAGCTTATGTAGCCAAATATTGAATTATCACCGTAGGAGGTTTTCTCTTTCCTGTATCCACACCCCTCATCTCCTTCAACTATCGACGATGATAGCTATTTTATTATCCATATCTTTCAAATTTTCTCGCACCTTAACAGTTATAATTGTCGAACACCCACGAATGCACTTGATCTACTGTGTACTACCCTAACCTTTTCTAAGTTGTATCACACCTTACTCATTAATTATGTTTGGGTTTGGAGGAAATCCGTGATTTTTTTAAAAAAGCACCAAGACTCAAGTTTCTTTTCACTTGCTCACTAAGTAAAACAAGGGTTGTGTCTGCAATTTTCTAGTATCTCAGTCTGATTAATTGTCGTTCCCAATTTATATGTAAGTATGATACTAATAATTCAAATACTAGTATTTATGTCCCTGAAATGAATCTATTAATTGTTGATTTGATTTTTTACGCAGGTGACGAAATGTTTAGGATGATCACCAGAAAGGGAAAAAATCAAACTTCTAGGATGCTTGTTCTAGCTTCAATCCCCGATTCATATAAAATTTATGACACCAAAAACCATGATGGGATGGAGAACTACCTCACCTATACTGAGATCATGGACATGTTCGAGAATTAAATTTCTCGTCGGATGATCCAGACATTGATGCATACAATAATTCCAATGCCATAAAAATATAACAATTTACAGAAGCCAAAGAGCATTTCCAATAATTGTTCAAATAATGAATAAATTAACCATAGACACATACATTCATCATCGCATCCAATATATATATATACATAGAGTAGGATAATACTTATCAGAAATGAAGTATGTGAAGTGGCTGCTGAAAGGGGTGCATGTTTCCTCCCAACCATAGACACAACCACTCCTATCAGATTTACCACTGGCCACCCCCGAGATAAACAATGATTCTTTGAGAGATATTCTTTCTCTTTTCTCCATGACAATGAGAGACGAAGGTTACTCTCCTCCTCGCACAGGAAGTTGGTAGTCGGTTTTCTTTACTCCAAACAAGGAGGTCTGCATGAGTACTTCCTTAGTCCCTCATCAGCCTCATTTGTCATCTTGTATCCAAACGCTGACCATGGATTCCTTCATTAAAAAATGAGCTTATTGCTTCTCTTTTTCCTCTCAACTCCTAAGTCGAAGTATTCTCTACTCTCTTCTCAGGAGAATGCCTTCTCTACTCTTCTCTCCTGCAGATCTGTCTTTGTCCCCGAATCACCTTCCTTCTTGCCTCCCTCGGAAAGGTTGTGTGGGTCCGAATCCAAATTTGTGGTCAGGACTAGAATCCTTACAGATGGGCACCCTGCTACATCTCCTCATTAACTCTTGAGGATGGCCTTCCAACTACCATCATGACTGATAATTCATTTCTGGGTCATAGGACTGTTGAGAAATTACACCCAATTGGTACTGGTCTGGTGAGGGTCATCTCAACCATTCCTGGATTTCCCTTCACCATCTCTCTCATAGCATGCATGGTATATCTTGGCAAACTTTCCCCCTTTCAGACGTTGTGCAACACATATCAAATTTCTATTAATAACATAAAATTTATACGTTGGCCCTTTTATACAAAGGTTCATCAAATCAAACATTCACACACATTTAGTCCTCCATAGTCTCTTGGCTAGTTATAGTTATATTTACAAACTGGGGGAAACAGGGGTATTACACAATCAGTGGGTTGTTGCATGGTGGATAGCCTCTTCCCGGTATGAACCTTTGCTAACAATTGTTTGATATTTTAATTGAGGAATACATGAGAGATTGTTGGTCGCCTTGTTTTAGGGCACATTATTCCATCCACCAACCTTTAGTGAAGTGAGAAGCTTCAAATTGAATGTCCAAGATGACGGGATAGCCTACAGGCAAGGCTGACGGTGGGGTCTCTGGGTGGTACTTCTTGCAGTAAATTAAGACACTACAAATTAAATACCCAAATTCCCAAGATGACGGGACAACGTTCACCATCATTTTACTTCAGCTTCCCCTTCAAAAGTACAACACATGAGAGGACAAGCCACTTTTCCCATACATCCCTGTGTAACTGCAAGTTGGCAAACCATTCTATTCTCTACCTATCGGGACTTGGAATTCTACCATTCTATAACATATAACCTTAGTTTTCAAGTCAAATCAAAATTTCATGATGGTTAGTTGTTTTTAATATATGTGTGATTTGTTTTCATCTTTCGAGAACCTTTCCTATTAAATGAAACACCTTTAAAATAACCTTAAGAATCTTAAGGATGACATTTTTAAAATCTATTTTTCCAACGTAATAAAGTTTTTTCCTAAATTGTGAAGGTGAATTTCTCTAAGTTCAACCTATCTTTATTTTCAAGTTCTCATAATTAAGTTGCAACCCTCAAATAGTAAA